>JACBWW010001963.1:0-10866 GCA_020086605.1 Lanius collurio | reverse complement strand
TAAGGGCTGGTAAGACTTTTCTGCTGAGCAGTTAATATCCACTGGATGGGGCATTGGGAATGCAACAAAAGTTGGTTGCAGGCTACTGATAAATCCCCATGATCTCACCCAAAATGAGCTGAAGAAGCAGGGATTAATTTGGCTGCCAGGCTGCAAGCTACCCCCTTACTCTAGCCTCTGCAAGATCTGGAGGTCACACAGGAGTGTTGGGAGGACTGAGCAACTGATCCATGAGGGATAACCAGGATCCAAGGGCAACTGCAGCATAGGCAGGGTCTGCCCTCACTGTGGCACAGATCCACAGCGGGCAAGCAGAGCAAGGTGGGTGAGAACAGCACGATTCACCAACAAACCAGCAGTCACCAGACAAGGGCAAGGCAGCAAATCAGGTCTGGTGTCAAGCTGGACAATCCAAATGACAAACTGGGAGTTGCAGAGGACAGAATTCTACACAGACACAACACAGCTCAGGCACAGAGTAACAGTGGTCGGGCCATGGAGGCCCATTAGTGCCCTCAGGGCCCAGACACAGCCCATGTGCACAGGGCAGCAGACAAATGTAATCTGAAACATTCTACAATCCACACAACAAATATGTTTCTGGGTTGTGGCTCAGCCCTTTTTTGCTTGGCTGTAAGAGTGACCACAATACTTAGAGACACTCTCTGTTCAGCTTCTTCACTCTTCTAAGTTATAGATTCTGCTGTTTAGCTCCTTGTACAACTACTGTTCCACCATTGCATGTGGCACAGATATACAGTCTGGATTGAGTTCTTGGAGAACAGAGACAAAACAACAAATCTGAGTTGGTTCTCAAAATGAACCGACTAGTTTTCTTCAGAGATATGCTTAGACTACAAACTATACAGTGTTAAGATAGTACCTTGATTCATATACCTGCTTTTGCTGTGGAAAAATGCATAGTGTATTTACAGAAAAAAAAGAAAAGAAATTCAAAACAGCATTACAATGACAGTCATAGATCAAAAATAAAAGAAAAATAAACTAATGATTTACACAGTTAGGCAAAACAACCACTATGCACTTGAAAAGTTTCCAAAGGGGTTGGCATGTCCTGCCACCATTAAGCCACTGATAAACAACCATTCAAAAAATTCAAGAGTCCTAGATTTTATTTACATGACAGAATTTACAGATGACTTGCGTAAAATAAATACTTCTATTCACTGTTCCCTGTGTCCGTCTTCCCTCTGACCCAGAAAGTTATAAAGATATGAATGTCTGTTCAAAGGCAGAACAAACCTCTGTGGTTTCTGAACACCCAAGCAGTAAATAATCACATCATACTTAAGAGCACAGAATGGCGAGCAATTGCTATGATAATGGTGGATACCTCTGAAATAGGTGAAATTTGTGCTGTAAAAACAGGTTTTAAGCTGGTACATGTTTACAATTTTTCTGCCCCATCCAAACTTTACTTAAATGTTTAGTGTGCCCCATCAAAACTCCACTTAAATCTTTAAAATATGTATTAAATAATATTTAAACATTATGAATCTTAATGCTCTCATCCACCCAAGTATTTATCTTTTTCCAAGAGAGGTTGAACATAAAAAAATAAATTCTCTGATACTTTGTCTGATTGACAGCTCATAATGAGAGGAATTCAGTTGAATTTCTAAGCAATTAAAGTCTGTGAAAAAGTATTCCAGGAGATGATGAGAAGTCATACAAAATAACACAAAAATAGTTGTCTTTTCCTGACAATTCAGTGTTTTACAGGAGAGACAGGGCTCCCATATGCCAGTTTTTTTCCTTCTTTGTTTTAATCTTCTTTATGGAGTTCTGCTATTTGAAACACACAAAAGCATACCAGATTTTTAACTGATAATTGAAAATGCATTGGGTTGGTTCCTAACTCAACAGTGTCAGTCTCTAAAAGCATAGAAGATGCCTCAGAATGAATCCCATATCATTCAGGGTTGATTGAACTTGATTAATGTGATAACCTGAACTTTAAGAAAGTCAATGCAGGCATGTTGAGCCACAGTTCTCTGCTGAATCTGATATTAAGATATCAAGTTCCATGGCAAAGGTGGAATGGGAAAGAATACCATTACCATGTTTTCAAGGGAACAGCATGCTCTACTGGCCAGCTCAGCATAGCAAAGGCACAACCCTGACTGCACTTTTCCCTTTATCCTAACTACTAGAAAGGCTGTAGTTAAGTCCACACTCTAAAAGAGTAAAACAAAGTTCCCTACATCCTCCTTTCAGGTACCCACAGGGAAGAGCTCTGTTTCAGTATCACATACAATGATAAAAATATGGAAAAAAGAAAAAAAAAAAAAAAAAAGAAAAGAAAAGAAGGAGAAAGAGAAAAAGAAGAAAAAGGAAAAGGAATAGGAACAGGTGGAGGTGCCTCTCTCCTGAAGTCCCGAGGGGAGGGACCCTGCAGGGTACCAGTCTGTCCCTGTCTCCATGTCACATGTGCCCCATACCTATTCCTTATTGGTTGGTTTGGGGTGCCCAGGGCCCAGGGAAGAGAGCAGGGTCCCATGGCTGGAGTCTGCCTGGGAACTCTGGCCATGCGGCTGGAGGAATAAATCATCTCTGAACATCTAAAGAAATATCGCTTCATCTTTCCTTCCAAGTTCATCGCTGTCTTATACTTGTTGTAAGGGTTCCCCGTGACAACAAATGGTGGAGAATGCGGACATTCGATTTCTGAAAACGATTTCTAATGGTTTAGAGTACACCAAAATGTGAATTGTGAGTAATTGAACTTTCTTATTGTCTTGTTTTTGGCTGTACTTTCTGACCAGACGGAGAAATCAGAGGAGTTGTGGCTATCTGAGCCACAAAAAAAAATGTACTTGGAAGTGAAAGAAATTCTAGCAAAACAAAATGCAAAACTGGACCCAGGACATTTAGGACACTTTTTAAACTGGCTTTTCAAAAATTTCTTTCATGTCACTCGAGACTTAATTTTTGATGTTGGTTTTCCTGTGACTAGAGGGGACAATTTTTGGAAAGAAATCGATGAGTTGATAATGATCCAGTCAAGAAGTGGAATGGTAGTAGAAGTGATCCTAACATCTTTTGCAATTGAAGATGCTCTCATAAAGCACATACTCGGTCCCAGTAACACAGAGGTGCCTGTGGTTGAGGTGCCTGCATGGGAGGTGCCCAGCCCCCCTAAAAGCACAAGCTGTAGAGCAGACCCCATCCCTGTATCGGAGTGCACTCCCGAGCGACAGCGGGCGAGAGAGCGACGACAAAGACGCTGGATGTGAGAGTGCATTCCTAGGGGTCTCTGAGGTATTCTTACAGTGAATAAAGAAGGACAGCTAGTAGAAATAGCTGCTGAAAAATGCAAAAAGCGAGCCGTGAGAGCAGAGGGGCGAGCAGTGAGGGCAGCGATGAGGGCGGCAGCAGCGTGTCCCAGCAGTGGCTGCCCTGCGCCATGTGGTGTGCGGTGGTCCGAGCCCGAGCCCGAGCCCCGCCCTGAGAAAGGCAGCAGAGATTGTGGCAGTCGCTATGGAGATCGCGGTGAGCCACGCCGAGCTGAGCCAGAGCGGTGTGGGGGGCGGTGAGAAGGGAACCGCACTAGCACGCAGCAGTGACACAGCCGAGAGCAGCAGCAGCAGCGCTAGCGGTACAAAGCCGTGCACACGCAAACGCCTCACAGGGTGCGGCGGTGCAGAGGGGGCTGATGGCAGAGCAGCTGGCAGTGATGGCATGCAGCAGCACGGCCAGACTGGACCCCTGCAGCCCAACACGCAATCCCAAGGGGCCTAAACCCCGCGGCAGGAATGCGCTGGCAGCCCCGGCGGTCGCGGCTGCAGCAGTTCCAGCACGAAAGCGAGCAAAACCGAAAGTGAAAGCAAGAACAAAGGAACTTGGAAAAATGAAAAGTTTATCGCAGCTAGGGTTTTTGGAACTGTAAAATGGTATAATGTAAAGAAAAATTACAGTTTCTTACTGAGAATTGATACTGGAGAAAGTATTTTGTCCATAAATCTGCTATTGTGAAAAATAACCCCAAAAGTAAGGTTCCAAGCTTAGAAGAAGGAGAAAGAATAGAATTTAAAATTATGCAAGGAAGAAAGGGCCCGCAAGCAGCATGTGTTACAGACCCTGAGGGGTGCCCCTGTGCAAGGCAGTAGATATGCTAGACAATATCCCCATAATCCCTATCCTTTCCCCTATCCCACTTTCCCCTTTTATCCCATGCCCCTTTATTTCCCAAATTTCCCTTTCTGGTTCCCCTCACAAAACCAGGATTTTCCATTTGCCATGAATCCCTTTGCAATGCCGATGGGGGGGATGAAAAGGAGAGAGGGAAGAAATTAACCGTCATTTTCTAAGATTCCAAAAGGTCAGAAAAGGAAAAACCTTCTCCTAACTCAGTTTCCATCTGAAGCACGCTGAAGTCCTGACTCCCTACTGATACTCCAAAGACAATCTGTTTGGACATTTAGAGACTCAAGATAGTGGCTTCCTTTCCTTTGAAATTGTTTTGTTGTTTATCCAACTGTTTCCAATGTTCTTTATTTAAAAAGAAAGGGTGAATTGTGGAGGTGCCTCTCCCCTGAAGTCCCGGGGGGAGGGACCCTGCAGGGTACGAGTCTGTCCCTGTTCCCATGTCCCGTGTGCTCCATACCTGTTCCTGGTTGGTTGGTTTGGGGGGCCCGGGGCCCAGGAAGGGAGCAGGGTCCCATGACTGAGAGTCTGCCTGGGAACTCCAGCCATGCGGCTGAAGGAATAAATCATCTCTGAACATCTGAAGAAATATCGCTTCATCTTTCCTTCCAAGTTCATCGCTGTCTTATACTTGTTGTAAGGATTCCCCGTGAGAAAAGGAAAAGGAAAAGGAAAAGGAAAAAAGGAAAAGATGTTCTCTACAGCCTTGTCAACACAAACATAGTACAACTAGGGAGCTGGTCTGCATCTCCATACATAATCAAGCTGTATAGTGAAGGTGTTACCAAAAGCAAATATTTCATGCAGCAATAACTGTGGAAGTTTTTGCCAAGATTAAAAATGTTGCAGATAACATGCAGATTTTCTTCAAAATGTCTGGAAAATATAATTTTATTATCAGTACAAGGAATGCTGAAAGGGGACTAGTGTGACTTTTTCATTGTTTCCTGCTAAAGAGATCTGAAAAGAAGGTGTCATGTAAGAGGTTTGTGGGAACCAAAGCAAATCTGTCAAGGTCACAAGTATAAACATTTAGAAGTCTGCACTTTTCCTGTGAGCTTTGCCCCTCCCATCCTTTCTCAGATTTCACCTCAACTCCTCTGTAACTTCAGACTATCTGTTCTGGGATATATGGGTCACCCCAGCAGAAGTCTCTAAGTCAGGTAACCTGACATTGCCTTCAGCAGCCAGAGGAGTGTCATATGAGAGACAGATGGATAAACTGGCTGATTTTTGTACCATGTTGCCTGAAGAATACAAAACAGCAAATGCAACCTACAGCTCCCAGTTTGTACTCAAAATATCTACAGCCTAATTTCTCACCAGAAAGATTAGATTAGCTTTCATAGAACAACAGATAAAGAACTTCAATTCATTCCTCTGCCATTACAAAAACAAAAACCAAAACAGCCAAAAACTCCAAAACAAACCAACAAACAAACCAGAAGAGAATTTGACCAGCCTGTTTCCAAAGACACACAGTGAGAAGTAATTCCAGAGCCCCACTAGGAAAGCATTTCCATGTCTTCAGTGTTCTTATCATTAAGGAAAAACTACTAACGTCTAATCTGAATTTTTCTTACCGAAATTTAGGCCCATTGGTACCTTTCCCAGACACAGTAAACAGTTTATTTCCTTCTTCATTATTAGTAACAGAAAAAGAGTTATAACATGAGTTCATTACTTGAGACAGGAAACTACTGACATATGGTACCAGAAAGGAGAAATTTCTAATAAAACATAAAGAAAAAAAATATATCAACCATGATAATTGCTCAGTTTTAGAAGAGGCTATATTAATAGCATAGAAATTCAGCATTAGAGAGAGATGAAATAGCTCAGCTAAATTAAATATTCTCTGGCTGTTCAGTTTGGACAAATTTCATGTAAAAATACTTAAAAACCTGGCCGAAGTACAACAATTAAATTACTATCTCTAGGAGCTCATGGAAAAATAAAATATCTAGGGAAAAAAAAACAAACATAGGACATATCTTTACAAAGGGTGTAAGGAAAGATTTGGGAAACTTTTGGTTAAGATAAATTCCTAGGAGTCCTAAATTCTAAGTCTTAGAATAAAAAATATTGGAAGTGCAAAGATAGCCCAAAAAGTAAATCATAGTTAAGAGAAGTTCCTTCTATGAATAAGTCACATGAAATCAAAGTAATGTGCATCTTTAGCAGAATGTTATGCCCTGTGAATAGTGGAAAGGCAATGGAATTTATAAATGATAAAGATTTTGGCAGGATCTCATGTTGAATTTTCACAAAGGTGTGAGGCAACCAAGATCAAAACCAGCAAAAGGGGTTAAACTTATAGTCACAGTACTGCTATATAGCTAACAAGGCTCCACATTAGTCTCCTTGGTATTGCTGGAGATTTTCATTAATCATCTAAATAATGCAAGAGAAAGTCTGTTGTTACTAAATTCAAAGATGTCAGCAAGCTGGGTTGTAGGACTCGGATCTTAAGATATTGCTATGCAGTAGTGATTAATATCCAGTGGTACAGTGCAATTCCTGGGATGGTAAACCTCAGTATAAGCATCCTTACTCTGCTAATCTTAGAAGCATTTAGATTGTTACAAGAGTGTTAAGTGCAAACTGAGATATAACGAAACAGGCATGGTAATTTCTGCTTTATACAAACTGCAGTGGAAGGAGGAAAGTACTACAATACAAAACCACACAGGATTTATGTTGCATTTCAGGCTGTTTCCAAAGTTACTGTGTAAAGCTCTCATGCTCTGATGTAATATACTGGTCTAATCAACAAAAATGAGGATAAAACAGAAATACAAGGTCACAGCAAGCACTTAGAAATGGATTTAAGTCAGGCTTAAGGATACAACTCATTCTCACTCACCTTCAGAAGTCTACTGAACACAAAATTACATCTGAGACAGCTGCCTAGAGCGCCTTTATAGCCAATAAGCAGATGCAGGCACATCAAAGTAGAGTTTATCTCATCCGAGAGACACGTCTGACCATGAGTCATACCCTACTGCTGGACTCTTCTGTCCATGAATCACAAGGGAGACTGCACCACTAGCTCTACCCAGGCATCTAGAGTTCAGGAAGTACTGTCTTGTACTCGGTATTTAGGCAGACTCTCTGAATCATCCATGGTGTTAGAACATCAGAGTGGTGACACAGCTCTGGGGTTTTTTTAAATCTAGGTTACTGCAAAACAAATGAAGATGTCAGGCTGCTGTTTTCAGTCTAGATTTTTGTTGCCAGTTAGGTGGAACCTGGTACAAGAAGCTCATGCAGTCGTAAATGTGCCTTAATAACTCTGAGCTCATTTTTTCCCAAAGCATGCAGCTGATGTCCTGGCCTTCTAAGCTTTCTGTGGTTTCTACAATTACAGATGCTGATTTCTGTGCTACTTTAGGATAAAATTCTATGTTTGATCCCTTTCTGTCACTGTTCACTTCTCTATCAGATGGTTTGGGAGAGAGCAGCATTCTCGTGGCTAGGACTGCTCAAACTCTCGTACCAACATTAGTCTTGCCTTTGATTTCAGTAGTGCTGAAATTTCACTTACACAGGTTTTGGGCATGGATGAATATCAGTGTGATGTTCAGCATTGTACAGAGACACAGAACTCAAAAAAAAAGGGAGTCTTCTTCCCTAGTTCCTCTCTAATATACATTTTCAGTAGAGAGATACTGCTGGATGATTATTGTCACAAACTTATAAAAAATTATATTAAAATGGGTAATAAAATCATTCAATAGCACCTTAGGGTGATCAGAATAAAAAAGCTGCCACCTGTTCTTCAGAAAGTTGTCTTCTAGTGTTATGCCCATTTGCTACTGATATCCACTTTCCAAATACTGCTTAATACTGTGTACCCAGAGGTAAACTGAGCTAGTTCTTCCAAGCGAGAGGTTTGTGGCTGCTATTCACCAATACTTCAGTGTTGGTAGGTGAGACAAGACAAGACTCTGTATTTCAGGGGTAATTGTGTACATATCCCTTTCACTCCATACAAGAGCTACTTCCAATTGTCATTGACTTCAAGACCTCAAAAATCCACAACAGTGATTTTAGAGAGAAAATTAAACATACCACATCATCCTATTTCAGTCATGTGCTGAAGAACTGATGACAACTGTGGCTGTAAATGTAACACATAAAACATTACCCTTTGATATAATAGATTATGGAAACCTGAGTGAAATACAGGATTACAACTGAAGCTTCACAAACTTTTGCCTGATTTTAAAGGCAAACTGAGTAACTTCATAAAGGATCATGAACTTAACCCTACAGACCATACATACAACAGCATAGTAAGTTATATGACAGCAAGTAGAATGCAGTACAGTAGCCCTTGAAACATCCAGGAGTGAGTTTCTGAGAATGAGAAGGTGGGGCTGTGCAATATTGGGGCCATAGTTCCAGCTCTGACCATTTTATATTTCTTCTTTGGTAGTAGGTGTTTTGACCTACATGGGAGACTTTATTCTTAGATGACTTCCCTCTAATTTTTTTCCTCATTTTTCTAAAAATATATTTTTTTATGAACGTTTCAACCTAGGATTTATTTTTTCCTCACAGTGGCCTGTTCTTCTCAGAGGCATGAATTTCTGAAAATCATATAAAACCCCAATATCTATACTTTCTGCACTTAGGGAAAGAAAAATCTAGCCATGTCACGAGATACTACTAATTTGCTATGTCAGCAGAATACATGAAAAATGCATGATTTTGAGTGCCTGGAGAAAGTGGTCCCAAAGGACAAATAAATGGTTTCTTCCCCTCTTTTCTGAACATAAGTAGAGACACGATTACAACTTATAATCCCTGGAAAGCATAGGTACTGGGCTGCAAATTTCCCAAGGCATTATCACTCATGTCCTTGGCATAGCAGTCAAAATAAAGACCTTGGCTATGGGTTAAGTGTTTGGGGTTCAGTGCTGTGCTGCTATTGCAGTCCAAAAAACCCCCGACGCACAACATGGACTCACATGAGGAATTGGTTTATTTTTAAATTCTCTCCAATACTGTGTTGCTTTCTTTCCTGAGAGTAATTATCACACCTAGTTTTCAAAGACTACAACAGAGGAACTTGAAGTAATCCTGAAATTGCTCTGCACACCAAATTCAGTCTTCGCAAAGAAAGATTCCAAGACTCTCAGGAAAATGGAGGTCACATAACAGTTCTACAGATACTAATCAGAAAGAGGAGAGAAGAAAAAATTTGCTGGTGTATGCAGTCAAAAGACTATTTACCATCAATTGTCCCCTCTTTCAAAGCACAAAATGGAAATTGAAAAATAGGTTTCTGTACCTAATGACCAATATCTAAGAGAATATGTTATGCCATACTTGCCCAACTCTTTCTCATTTAGTATTCCATACCTGTTGTAATACAAAATAGTCACCTGAAGTAACTAGACCTTTTGATATTGGAGGTTATTGTTTTTCTAAAGGTGCTCTGCTTTAAGAATGAGTAGGTAAAAAAAGTAGAAAAAAGTAAATGCAGATAAATATTGAAAAGATTATACCATACCAGTACCACCTAATCAACATATGCAATTTCAATTATAATGATATAGCTTTTGGATCCACCTTTGCACATACCCATGCATAAATATTTTTTCTCTTTTCAGTACTTCTCAGTGTTAGCAGAACTCAATTCAAGTGACTAAACTTATCCATAAACTTACCCACAATGGTAACAAACTATTAGTGATTTAAAAGTAAGATAAAATAATATTATTTGCCTCCGAAGCTGAGTTCCCCTACAGAATCCCTCCCAATTTTCACATTCAGTAATTTCCTTCATGATGAAATAAAGAGCATTGGGAATACCAGAAGGGAGAAAATCACAGGTGTTTTTACATAGATTCCATCTCTGATACTGTTCCAATTTCCCTTTGTATTACAGATATTTTTACCTCCATAGTAAAGTAACTTCATGGTGGGAAAGGGAGTGAAGCATTCTTCCATTACTTTAAAGGTCCAGATGGACTTTTAAAGGCTGTATTACTTCATGGAATTCCAAAACAGGAAAATATTTTCTACTTTCCTCACTGCTTAGTATAATAAAACAGTATAATAAAAAGAAAACATAAATTAATTAAAGCTTTTGGTAAAAATGCCTGAAAACAATTTTTAAGAAGGACAAACAACAAGTTCAACAAAAATGAGATGCTAAAACTTAAGTGCAATCACAGCTTCAATATCCCTGCCAGATATCTAACCTCAAATCTGTTTAAATCTTAAATGCCTAGAGACTTTTGAGAAAGTATTGTAGCTTTTTCTCAAGAACAAAGTGAGGGTAGCTCATTCATCTATTTAAGCCTCAAGCACCTGTTATATTAGGTACTGGAATAATAAACTTCATCTAGGTGTATTGCAGTAATACAGATCTGGATGCAGCCACAGCTCTGGATAGATCAGCTTAAACATGACAATGTCACAGAGCCAGGTTCAATAACCTGACTCAAGAACTGGGATGTGATTAGATTATGGTTAGGCTTTAATCCAAAGCCTGCAAGAAGGAGCCTTTGACTCAGTAGACAAAATTAAGTAGAATCTGTATTCCTATTTCACTGTTCATCTTCCAGGGAAAACTAAATTTTAAAAAAGCAAACAAATAGACAAACAAAAGTTATCTTATATTCTTTGGGAAAAAAAAAAAAAAAACCAAAACAAACCTGTAGGAAACAAACAAAGAAAGAATAT
>JACBWW010001962.1:0-10867 GCA_020086605.1 Lanius collurio | reverse complement strand
ACCCCCCCGACCCTCCGCTACTCCTGCCTTGGCTAAGGCAAGGCCGGTGTTTAAAAAAGCCCGCGCTGCACCCTCTGCAGCCCAGCCCCGCCCTGCCATGGCTGGCTCCTTAGCACAGGACACCAGCAGCTCTGATTCTGACTCTGACATAGAGGATTGCTGGGCACAGACGCTGAGGGAAGCCAATCAGGCAGGAGACTGGGAGCTATCCCAGAAGATCTCAGCATTCCCAGTCATTGTAGGGAAAGGGAGGAGGGGTGGACCATCAACTACAAAGATGTGGAAACCTAGTCCATACAAAGAAATTAAAGAACTTTGCAAAGCAGCAAAACAACATGGGAGGGGATCACATTATTTTAGAAACTTATTGGAAGCCACCTTCTCCTCCTACACATTAGTGCCACATGATATAAAAAACATTATGAGTTGTATTCTTACTTCAGCAGAATACATGTTATGGGAGAGGCATTGGAAAAGACATTTAAAAACATTGTCTGAAGCCTATGCCAAAGATGCAAATCAGACTGATTGGACAATTGAACAATTAGCTGGAGAAGGTGACCTCCAAAAGCCATTAGACCAAGCTACCACCTTACCTGAAGTAGCATTACAAGACATAACTACTGCAGCAAAAACATCACTGTTTTTAACTCCTGATGACTCTGTTCCTACACAACACTTTGCTAACATCAAACAGTCAGCTGATGAAAGTTTTATTAAGTTTGTTGATCGTTTAAAAATGAGTTTAGACAAACAGATAGAGAGTCAAGATGGACGAAAAGAACTTTTAACTAAACTTGCTAAGGTGAATGCTAATGAGCAATGTAAAGCTATCCTAAGGGGTTTATCCCTAGACACTGAACCTACCATTGAACGAATGGTTGAAACCTGCACACGCCATACATCCCCTGAGAACACAATGACTCAAGCAGTTGCTAAAGGCATTGCAGAAGGGGTTTCAGGTGCATTTGCAATGGCAGTCTCAAAAGAGAATGCCCGTTGCTTCTACTGCGGTGAACCTGGACACTTCATGAAGGACTGCCCAGAAAGGCCACCTGCCCAAGACCATCACAGCACCTACCAAAGGCAGCAGAGACCGCAGCAACAACAGCAGCATTCAAAAAACTGCCAAATGAGCACGGTAGGGGCCTGTGCTCCGACAGCAAATCAAAGGCCACTTCTCTCCGCACCACCTGCAGAAGATGGAAGACACCACAGCGGACCAGCCCAGGCGATCCCAGGACACATGAGAAAGACCCAACCCACGGAGCACTACCGATGGGGACCAGGCGCCAGCTGGTAACGTCACTGTCACTTAACCTTGTTGATGACTGCTTTTATCATATCCCTACAGGAAAATATGGACCACAGAACGGCCCATGGGACATTCTCATCCTAGGTGACACCTTCCATGGTCCAGAACAAATTTTAGTATTACCAGAAATACAAACAGTGTACTCTGGACAAGAGATTGTTGTCCAGCTCTGTTGCACAGACTCTCCCCTTTTTCTCCCACAGGGAACACCAATTGCACAAGCCTTTTTGCTTCCACAGAACCGCCTAGAACAGGTTCCACTCAACCCGACAGCAATGTGGACTGAGATAGTGGGCTCAAACAAACCAACCATCAAATTCAGTTTGTCCTGTAAGGGAGAAAGGATCTACCGTCCAGGAATGCTGGACACCGGAGCAGACGTGACCATCATCGCCCGCTCCGAGTGGCCCGAGAATTGGGAACTGGAGCCAGTGAAAAGCATGATCTCCGGCATCGGTGGAGCAACAGTATCCATGAGGAGCAAACAAAACGTCGTCATCGAAGGACCCGAGGGCAAGATAGCTACCATCCGACCATTCATGGTAAGAGCCCCCATCACCCTATGGGGCAGAGACCTTCTATCCCAGTGGGGAGCAACCCTCACCATCCCCAGCCAAAATTTCTGACTGGGGCCACTGAGAAACGCGCGCTGCCATCCATTCCTCCACTCACCTGGAAGAGTGACACTCCAGTACAGAAAAAACAGTGGCCCCTCTCAAAAGAAAAACTGCGCGCATTAGAAGCCTTGGTAGAAGAACAACTTGCCAAAGGCCACATCACCAAGTCTACCAGCCCTTGGAACTCCCCTGTCTTCGTGCTGAAGAAGCCTGGCACAAATAGATGGCGACTGCTCCAAGATCTCCGCAAAATCAACAAAGTCATAGAAGACATAGGCCAACTCCAGCCCGGCCTACCTTCACCATCGATGCTGCCTCGAGACTGGTTGCTTGCTATCATAGACATAAAAGACTGTTTCTTTAGCATTCCTCTCCATCCCCAAGATGCTCCACGGTTTGCTTTCTCCATCCCTTCCATCAATGACGAAGCCCCACTCAGAAGATACCATTGGCTCGTCCTCCCACAAGGCATGAAAAACAGCCCGACCATCTGCCAGTGGTACGTCGCCCACATCCTGTCTCCCATCAGGAAGCTGTTCCCAGATGCAATCATCCACCACTGTATGGATGACATCTTCATCTGTGCACCAGAAAAAACTTACTTGGACAGAACTGTTAAAAAGACAATTGAAACCATAGAAAAAGCAGGGTTCGAGATTCGTGAAGATAAAATACAGCTTTCCAGCCCATGGACTTATCTTGGCTTCCAAATCCATGAGAGAACCATCGTTCCCCAGCAGCTTGCCATCAGAGACAATCCAAAGACTCTAAGAGACTTACACAGTTTGTGCGGGTCCATCAATTGGATACGCCCCCTACTGGGGCTCACAACAGAAGACCTCAACCCCCTCTTCAACCTTCTTCGTGGCAACAGAGACTTGGACTCCCCACGCGCTCTCACGCCAGAAGCCCGAGAGACCATCACCAAAGTCCAGGAAGCCTTGTCTTCACGCCAAGCCCATCGTGTCGAGCCCAGCCTGCCTCTCCTGTTTGCTGTCCTTGGTAAGGGCCCCCGTTACTACGGACTGATCTTCCAGTGGGACCCTCAACTTAGAGACCCTTTGCTAATACTTGAATGGGTTTTTACAAGCAATCAACCTACAAAGACAATTACCACCCCCCAAGAAATGATGGCACATCTAATTAAAAAGGGCAGAACTCGCCTCCGCTCTTTTGCAGGGTGTGAGTTCACATGCATATACTTGCCACTGACCACTGGAGATCTGAAGCATTTGCTCCAGACCAATGAGAGCCTCCAGTTTGCCCTAGATAGCTATACAGGCCAAATTTCCATCCACATGCCAAAACATAGATTTTTCAGTCGTGATGCAGCCTTTAATCTGACCCCAAAATCAGTCCAAAGTCAGACTCCTCTCAAAGCTCTGACCACCTTTACTGATGGCTCTGGTTCATCTCATAAGTCTGTCATAACATGGCAAGACCCAAAGACTCAGAAATGGGAATCTGATGTCCAAGTAGTGGAGGGATCTCCACAGATTGCTGAGCTAGCAGCCGTTGTCAGAGCCTTTGAGAAATTCAAAGATGAACCTTTCAATCTCGTTACAGACTCAGCTTACGTGGCAGGTATAGCTATGAGGGCTGAACATGCTTTTCTCAAAGAGGTTTCCAATCCAAAATTATACCAGTTGCTTTCTACATTAATTCATTTAATTTCCCACAGAAAGTTACCTTACCATGTTATGCATGTGAGGTCACACACTGACCTCCCAGGCCCCATTGCAGAAGGGAACAGGAGAGCAGATGCTCTGGCCATGCCAGCAGAGACTGCAAACATTCCCGACATCTTCGCCCAGGCAAAATTGTCACATGCCTTTTTTCATCAAAACTTGCCTGCCCTCGTCAGAATGTTTAAGCTCTCGAAAGATCAAGCGAAAGCTATCATCGCAACGTGCCCAAACTGCCAAAACTACCAAATATCATCTATGGGTACCGGAGTTAACCCCCGTGGACTGAACAGCTGCCAATTGTGGCAAACTGATGTAACCCACTTCCCATCTTTTGGGAAATCTAAGTATGTGCACGTGTCAGTGGACACTTTCTCTGGAGCAGTGTTTGCATCGGCCCACACAGGAGAAACTGCCAGCCACGCCATCAAACACTTTCTCCTAGCCTTTGCCACCCTGGGAGTTCCTGAAGAAATCAAAACAGACAATGGACCTGCCTACACCTCCCGTAAGTTGAAAGATTTCTTCAACCAGTGGGGGGTAAAACGCAAGACAGGTATACCAGGCAATCCTACAGGGCAGTCCATTGTTGAAAGGACTCACCAAACCATTAAAAGAGTTCTCAATCAGCAACGGAGAGACACAGAAATTTTGTCTCCTGTTGAAAGACTCTGCAAAGCCCTCTATGTCATCAACTTCCTAAATGGTACATCAACAGAGCCAGACCCCCCAGTACTCCGCCACTTCTCAAATTCAACTCAAGCCAAGCTGACAGAGAAACCACCAGTGCTGGTGAAGGACCCAGAAACACACCAGATCTCTGGGCCTTTCCAATTGATTACTTGGGGGAGAGGCTATGCCTGTGTCCAACTACCATCGGGCCTGAAATGGTTCCCAGGAAAAAATATAAAGCCATACCTAGGCCCTGCTCCCACAAACAACAACAAGAATTCTCCTGAGTCAAACACAGGACCTCCCCAGAACCAGACCAGTTCTGCTTGGAGATGGAGACGTCGCCGAACAACCACAAACCAGGGAGAAGATCGTCCCACGACACGACAGCAGACAAAGCAGAAAGCAGAACAAGATTCTGCAGCAAGAGCCAAGCCATAGGCTAGGCACTGTCTGACCAAATAGTTAATTCCCAATATATATGTTACCACCCTTTTACCCTAAAATGTTCCCCTCTCTCAATCCCTACCAAACCTCCCTAAACCATGAAACCTTCCCCTCTCAAAGCTAACAAATTTTGCTTATATTCCCTCTCAGAAGCCCCATCCCTCTCCAAAGATGAAATTCATCCACGCTGATGCTGTCCTCATCACTGCCTAGATGCCTTTTGGACAATGGGGAAAAATGGGATGGATTGCTTCATTAAGAGTGTCTTGTGGATATTCATTGTCATTCTTATTGTGTTACTTATGTTCTCCTGTCTTTTACGCTGTTTCAAGAGAACCGCTGGAGATGTCTTTTTATTAAATATAGACGGGGGAGATGTAGGGTCTGACAAGCCCCTGTCTTGGCAGGAAGCCCTTGTTTAGATAAAGGGAACTGCAACATCTCCAGACGTGGGTCTGACAGGCCCCTGCCCTGGCAGGGAGGCCTGGAGATAAGGAGGTAGCACTATCCCCCTCCAGGCCCCTCTGGGGAAACAAAGAGCCTTTTAGTTAGAAAAGATAGATCTAAGATCCTCTAGGAAACTGTATGTAAAATACCCTAATACCCATTGGTTTCTTACCCTTGTACGCCCACCTCTGTACCCCATAAAAGAGACCCCATTGCCCCGAGTCGGGGAGGATCTCGCCCCTGGTCACCCCTTCGTGGAAGATGGAAGAATAAAGCTGCTTCTGCGGAACCACCAGAGAGTTTCCTCCTCTCTCTCTATCCGGGCCTGGCCAAAGGGGGTTTCTGCCTTGCAGAGCCAAGCTGAAATCACTGCACTAAGAGCTGACAGCCTGCTGAGCCAGGCATCCTCTGCAGGCTACCCCGGCCGAAGGCTGAGAGAAGCCACGATCCCCTGGGAGACGGTTCCTCACGGGATCGCCTCTCTGGGTTCGCTACGGCTTCTTGGGTCGGAGCCTCTGACCCCATCCAGCCGGGCCGGGAAAACCCCCGAACCCAAAATAACAACTTTACCCCTTGGTGCAGGGGCGGCCCTCAGGCAGCGCTGAGGCAATCAGCTGGCGCGGCGCTGGTGACTCCTCAGTTGGCAGGCAGAGCCGCAGCGCCCGGCGCTCCCCACCTGGAGCCCACCTGTGGGCCGGCCTTGGCGCCCGCCGCGAGGGGAATTTGGGGAGGTGGTTCGGGGGGGAGCGCCAAGGCCGGGCCCCCCCCGTGCTGTGGTGGCAGAAGTGGCTGCGGCGGGGGCCGAGTGCGGGCAGGAGCGGCCGAGAGCCCAGCGCTGCCCCAGCCCGAGGTGCCGCAGCTGCATCCCTGCTGGTGCTGTGGGATCCGCCAGCTGTGGGGGGAAGAGCGAGCCAGGGGTGGGTGCTGGGCCTGGGGGGAGGAGGAGAAAGGCTGCAGGAGCAGGGCTGAAGAACAAAATGGTGAAAGGATGGCCGTGGGAGCAGCAGGTGGGATTGTGCAGGAGAAGGATTAGTGGGAGGAAGAGGAGTGTGAGGAAGAGTAGGGATAGAGGAGGAGGAGGAGCAGGAAGAGGAGGCACCCCAAGGTTCCACCACTCCCTGTATCTGCAGCCTCCCCCCAGCCCCAGGAGCGTTGCCCCTTCCCCCATCCATCAGGTGACCAAGGAGGGGGATCCATGATTTTTCTGGGGTTGAATCTTGGTATTTCTGAGGTTTATTAGGCTGCATGTTGGTGCTTTGGTTTTTTCTGGGGGCTGAATATTTTTTTTGAAGAGAGTTTTGTCTTAATCTTCATGTTTTTGAAACTTTGAGGCTTGGTCTTGATTTTGGGGGACTTTTCGGCTGAATCTTGACATTTTGGAGGTTTTTACTGACACAAGATTCCCTGTGGTGGACTTGGGCAGAAGGAAACCCCAGCCCAAGGTGCTCAGGCCTTGTTTTTCCCCCCAAACCAGGATTTTTCATTGCCAAGGCCGGATGGAGGAGGAGGAAAAGCCCCGGAGATGCCGCCCGAGGAGGGGCTGCAAACGCAGCCCACAGAGATCCAAGGAGGAAAGAGCCCCCCTGTGCGGGGAAGGCGGCCGGAGATCCAGGCAGAGCTCGGAGCTGGGGGAGAAGCCTCAGGGTGAGGAGAAGCCCCACAAGTGCTTGGAATGTGGGAAGGGCTTCAGGTGGAAATCCCGTCTGAGGGAACACCAGATGATCCACACTGGGGAGAGGCCCTATGAGTGTGGGGAGTGTGGGAAGGGCTTCACCAACAGCTCCCTGCTGATCCAGCACCAGGTGGTCCACACTGGGGAATGGCCCTACGAGTGTGAGGAGTGTGGGAAGGGCTTCACCAAGAGCTCCAACCTGATCAAGCACCAGATGATCCACACTGGGGAATGGCCCTATGAGTGTGGGGAGTGTGGGAAGGGCTTCACCAAGAGCTCCAACCTGATCCAGCACCAGATGATCCACACTGGGGAGAGGCCCTATGAGTGTGGGGAGTGTGGGAAGGGCTTCACCAACAGCTCCCACCTGATCCAGCACCAGGTGGTCCACACTGGGGAGAGGCCCTATGTTTGTAGGGAATGTGGGAAGGGCTTGAGCCAGAGCTCTGCCCTAAGGATACACCAGCGCACCCACACCGGGGAGAGGCCCTACGAGTGTTCTGAGTGTGGGAAGAGGTTTCAGACTAGCTCCAATCTCCTCAAGCACCAGCGCATTCACACGGATGAGAGGCCCTTCCGCTGCCCCGACTGCGGGAAGGGCTTCAACTGCAACTCCAACCTCATCACCCACCGGCGCATCCACACCGGGGAGAGGCCCTACGAGTGTCCCCAGTGTGGGAAGAGCTTCTCACAGAGCTCTCACTTGACCCGACACCAACAGAGGCACCACTAAGGGAAGCCCTGCGAGTGCCCCGAGTGCGGGAAGAGCTTCGTGCGCTGCTCCAGCTCCATCCCCTGTGGGAGGATCGGCGTTGGATGATCCCCAGTGACCCCCGTTGGGCAGAGCCCTGGTGACCCCCGTTCCGGGTGATGTCCGCTGGGTGGGGGGAAGGTGTTGGAGAGATTTCTTTGCCTTCTCCTTGTGCTGCTGGGATTTGGTTGGTAATAAATTCCCTCTCTGTACCCAGGCTGGGTCTGTTGTGCCCGTGCCGGTGCTCTGGGCCGGATCTCTCCCGCTCCTCCTCTCAGCTCCTGGGCCTTTCCTTGTATTTCCTGTCCCTGTGCAGTAGCAGAGGGCAGGGACAGAGCGGTTTTGGTGTCTCCCGGCATCCAGGCAGGGCCATCCCACCCCTAGGGGTTTTGAGGGGCTTTTGGGTGTCCCCCGTTTTTGGGACATCCCCACTGGAGGAGGGTGTCCCCCCTTGGTGCAGCCCCGGCCCTCAGGCAGCGCTCAGCCAAGCAGAGAACGCCCTCAGCTGGGGCCTGGGTTTTGGGCACACCTGAGCCCCTGCACATCTCCATCATCATTTTGGGGTGCACCGGTGCTGCTGGATATCTTTGACTGGGCAGCTCCAGGAAGTAAAAATGCTGAAAAAATGGGATTTTTGGGATTCCCAGCACTGAAAATTGCCGGAATGGGGGTTGTGCAACAGGCAGGCCCCAAAAATCCTGTAAACGGGGGGGGGATCTGGGCACCCTCAAGTCCCTGAAGTCCTCTGAGCAGGGGGGTTAGGGAACACCAAACCTCCCAAGAGGGAGGGACAAGAGGATTTGGGAATGCCCAGTTCCCCAAATCTTGGGTCCAGTGGGGTTTGGACACAGCCAGCCCCCCAAAACCCTGCGAACAGGGGGGTCTTAAGACACCCAGCTGCTCAAAAATCCTGGGAACAGGGGTTTTGAGGAAAACCCAGACGCCTTAAATCATGGAAAAAGATAGTTTGACCACTCCCAACCCCAAAAATCATGGAATAGGGGAAAAACCCTGAAAAAAGAGGCAGATGGGACAACACCCTTCCCCAAAAATGTCCTGAAAAAAGAGGGTTGGACCCTCTTATCCCTCCCGGTCCCTCCATTCCCAAGGATCCAGGGCACCCCAGATCCCAACCCTGTGTCTCCAGGACCCCCCAAAGGCCACCTTGGACCCCCCCAAAGGCCAGGCAGGCTCAGGGCCAGCAGCAGCACCCAGGGGAGGCTCCACGCTCCATCCATGGTGCCTCGGGATCCCGGAACCCTGGGAAGGGTCGGTGCTGCTCTCAGTAAAGCGGTGGTGACCTGGAAAGGATTGGGAGTGGGGGCGCAGCACCCCAAAAAGTGCTCAGCCAGTGGGAGCACGGTGTTTTTGTGTCGGCATCAGTAACCAGGTAGAGCCTTGGCAAAATATCCCCCTAAAAATTGCAGCCAATCAGCACTGCAAACCCCAAAAGGCGCCGGCACCCCCCCCGAGCCCCCCTGCCAGGGGAATTTGGGGAGGGGGCGCGTGGGGGGCGCCCAGGCCGGGCCCAGAGCCCAGCGCTGCCCCAGCCCGACCTGCCCCGGCTCCATCCCGGCTCCTCCCGCGGGATGCGACCGCCTTGGGAAAAGGGGGGGCCAAGGGTGGGCGCTGGGCCCGAGGGGAGCAGGAGAAGGGATGGAGGAGGAGGAGGGGTGAGGAAGGAGCGGGAGGAAGAGGAGGGAGGGAGGGAGGAAGAGGAGGAGCAGGAAGAAGAAAATCAGCAGGGGAAGCGCAGGGTCACCGCCCGCTCTGTCCGGCGCGGCCCCAGGAGTGTCCCACAGGTGAGCGGGGAGGGGGAGCTGGCTGCTGGAGGCTGGATGGGCAGACTGGGAGCACTGGGAAGGGGCCCCGGCTCGGGGCGCAGCCCCCAGGGCAGCCCCACAGCAGCTCCAAGGCTCTGCCAGCTGGGATGGAACGTGGGAGGGGGAGCAGGGCAAGGGACGGGGCTGTCGGTGCCCAGGGGACACAAGGGACAGCGGGGGCACTTCACAAGCATTTAATGCAAAAGTAACAAAATAATTGGGAAAACAACCACACCAACACCATTGGCACTGTAAGTGCTGGTGGGGGTCACACGAGGCCACTTCAAAGACTGACAGAATCTTCTGAGCTGGAAGGGACCCACAAGGATCGCGGGGTCCAACTGTAAAGGGAATGGCCCCCGTGAGGTCAAATCACAACCTTGGCATCACTGGCAGCGTGCCCCAACCAAGGGCACATTCCCGTGGAAACCCAGGTTTTACATCTATATTCATCTATATCCATATCTGTCTTTACCTATCGATCAATCTACAGGGTTACTCTATAAATATGTGGTGTTAGAGAAACAGGATCGTTGTGGGATGGTCCCAGAAGGAGCAAGAAACCCCCAGCCGCAGCCCAGGTAAAGCTGAGCCTGCCCAGCACGGAGAAGGTCCTCTCTGCATCCCCTGCTACAGGGGAGTTTGGGCCCTGCTGCAGAGATCCAGCTGTGGATCTGAGCAGGTCCCGCTCCTGAATTTACCCTCTCCAAGGAGCACACACTCTGCATCGCCCAGGACCTCGGCCCTGCAAGGAGGAGCAGAGACAGCGCTGGTATCACAGGAGGACACGTTGTGCCCCCGTGCCCTCCAGGCCCTGCCCGGCTCCTGGGGCTCACGAGGAGTTGAAGCTGCTGCCGTGCCCCCAGTGCAGCCCCTGGCAGGGATGTAGCTCCCACAGAGGGGGAAGAGGAACTGCTGGGAAGGAGAGGAGCCGGCAGCGGGAGCTGCCCCGGCCCCTCGGGGGATGCCCGGGGCTCCCCCGCACCCCGAGGCTCCTTCCCTGCAAGGCCCCGGGGCAGGGCTGCACCCCCGGCCCTACGAGCACCCAGCCCGGCCCAGGAGCCCCCCAGGCTCCCCTCTGCCACCCCACAGCGCCCGCAGCCCCTCACTCACCATTTCCTCATCCTTGAGCACGGCCAGGGAGGCCCCGAGCGCGGAGCACCGAGCCTGACTGTGGAAACCATGTTTTTACTAGAAAATGGACATATCGTGAAACAGCCATGAAATAGAAGAACCAGAGCACGTACCACAGAAGGAGTGAAGCACGTCCACAGGGGAAAAAGTCCAAGGGAAGGTTGAGAGAAAGGAACAAGCTGCATTGGGGAGGATGTGAAGGAGGAAGAAGCAAAGAAAGAAAAGGATAAGAAAATGCAGACTGAAGGACAGTTGTGACATCCACGACAGACAATGTGACACACATATAATAACCAATCATAAA
>JACBWW010001961.1:0-10872 GCA_020086605.1 Lanius collurio | reverse complement strand
GGCATCCCTTGAGCAACAGAAGTTATTAAGCAAATAAAACAAGGGATTAGACATGGCAGGAAAATAAGACCTGCAAGAGATATTCCAATAATTATTAGTACTTTTTTCCACCATTCTCCTATAAAAAGGTTGTTCCACCACTCTGAGGTGGTAAGAAGATACCATTTTTGTACAGGAACATGGGTGATCCTTCTGATGTTTTGTGTGATTGTTGTGCTAGCCATATGCAGGTAACAATCAGAGGTATTAAATTTTCTGCAGACTCCACCTTCTTCTGCTAAGAGATAATCAAGAGCTAGATGGTTTTGATAGGCAGCTGTTCTTGTCTGGGTTTGTTGGCAGTTAAGGTCTATAGCTGTGGTGGTTTGATTTGAAATAAGTTGGATTAGTGCCTGTAATCTAATAATTCTTTTTAGCGTGTAGATAGGAATTCTGTAACCCCAGCTCCCATCTTGAGCCCAAGTGCCAGGTCCGTAAGTTTCGAGAATGTGCTCTGGTGGCCACTCTTTGTCCTTCCATCTCTAGGTCCCCCCAATAATGTATCTTTTTTGTCTTTGTAATTCATTATAAAGGGGTATCCCCAAGTAGTTTCCAGCTTCCTCAGATAATAGAAAGAAGCTAGGTTGTATAGCTCCAAGGGTGCAGCTACCACGCCAATGAGAAGGTAGTTTGGAATACACCTTTTTTTCCACAAATCCAATACAATTCTTGTGGAGCATCCCAAAAATGAGGTTGGGTGGTGGAGGCAGAAGTCCAATATTTGGAAATCTGCGGGAGAGCAGAGCAGGGTTGGTTTTTTGAGTCCCAGCACTGACAGAGCTGTTCAGCGAGGTGGAGGATACAACTCTTACCTCTTATTTTTTCTTTTGACCAGGTTGTCTCTGGTCCTTTTGGGATCCACTCTGTGTTATGTCTATCAGTAACTAGATAGCTTTTGCAAACAGTCTCTCCAACTTCCTCAGTAAATTTGTTCCCTTTTCTCCAAATACACTTCTCCAAGAACTGTGTCTTTCAATTGCCAGTTCTCCTCATCTGTTCGAGTTTGGGAAGGGAGGTGATTTAATTTAAGTAAATTGGGGGATCCAATGCTGACTCCTCACCAAGGCCAAGTTTCAGATTCCAAAGTACCTCCACAAACCCAGCAATTTGTTAAATTTAAATGTCTGCCAATTCATTTGGCCAAAAGTTTTGTTAGATGCCAATGGATCATCTTCCTTTTGTTTTTCTTCTTCTGTTATTACGATTTCTTGAATCAAATCAATTTCATAAGGCTTTCTTTTTATCTAATCTTCCTTTTTAGATATATAATTGAAATTAAAACACAGACATTCTTCTTGGATAGGACATTCGCCATTCAATTGTTAGTCAGAATTTCCAATGTTTTTGTCAATCCAATATTTCTTTCCTGATTCTGAGCAAGAACTAAGTATTGTTAGATTGTAGCAGGAAGGATTTACATAAGTATGTGCATGGAATGAGTTTTTTATTTGGTAAGAGTTTCCTTTCCTCTGGTACACTGTGTGGTAACATTTGCTGCACGTAGTGTCAGCCTGAACGAGGGGGAACCATGGGATCCAGAGGTGTAACATGAGGAGCAGGATACACTTACTTTTCCTTTTCCTGTTGGTCTGTGGGAATACTTCGGTGTTACTGTACCCCAAATTGGTTGCTGGTGGCATCCTTGCCTCTCTGGTCGTTCTTCTGGGTTCTGCTCCCTTTTGCTGATTTTGTAGTATACTCAGACTTTGGAAAATCCCTTATTTTAATTCTTGGCCTCAGGCTCATTTAAATAATAATGTGTTTCACCTTGAAATTTAGAACAGAATCACAGTTATTAGAGATGCATGTTCATTCACAATGGGAGTTTTACTCTGAAAGTTGGAGAAACAACATTACAATTAATCAGGTATAACAATGAGGATCGCAAGCTAAATACAAACTTGGGGGTAACCTTAAATAATAATGAAGGGGTGGTAGT
Source organism: Lanius collurio (assembly GCA_020086605.1). Classification (NCBI taxonomy): domain Eukaryota; kingdom Metazoa; phylum Chordata; class Aves; order Passeriformes; family Laniidae; genus Lanius; species Lanius collurio. The sequence continues at coordinate 8,894 of JACBWW010001961.1, read as the reverse complement.
TTACTTGGATCGTAATAGGGGTTAATTTGGGATAAATGGGAAATGACCTTGGAGAAATGTTTCAAATTGGAGACTTCCCTTCTTCTGTAGGTGGTGATGCAGGTCCCTTCACATGTTTTGCATGAGTCCACCTTTTCTCCAGTGTCCTCACAGCTGTTTCAGTAGAGAGTTGTACTTGAAATGGACCTTCCCAGGAGGGAGTAAGTGATTTTTCCTTCCAGGTTTTGATTAACACCCCGTCTCCAGGAGAAATGTTATGCAAACTGAAGTCCAGAGGGGGAGTTTGAGGAATGAGACCTCTTTCTCTCAACTCTTTCAGATTCTGCACTATCAGTTGCACATATTTTTGCACATTTAAGTTTCCATAGTCTCTTGCCTCTATCTCATGAGTACTTAAATAGGGTAATCCATACAATAGCTCATAAGGGGAACAGCCTAGGTCAGCTCTAGGCTGGGTTCTGATTCGCAGGAGTGCAAGGGGAAGATATTTTACCCAAGACCATTTAGTTTCTAACATTAGTTTAGTTAGGGTTGTTTTAATAGCTTGGTTCATACATTCACCCTCCCAGAACTCTGTGGATGCCATGGTGTATGTAATTTCCAATCAATGCCTAACTGTTGTGATAATTGTTGTAAAACTAAGGAGGTAAAATTAGTACCTCAGTCCAAATCAATTCCATTAACTATTCCATATCGTGGTATAATTTGTTCGAGGATCACCTTGCTGATGGTTTGAGCAATTGCATTAACTGTTGGAACAGCTTCAAGTCAGTGAGTAGGGTGATCTACAGTTACTAAAAGATATTTCCATCTTTGAACTGAGGGCATTTCAGTAAAGTCAATTTGGATGCTTTGAAAAGGCCTAATTGATAATTCAATTCCCCCAGACGTGGTCTTTCTCCTCATTCTTTTATTCACTTTTTGACCTATTATACACTCTTTTGTAATTTGATTGGCCAATTCGTAAATACCTCGACATCTAAAGGTTCTGAGAAAGTGATCTGCCAGGGCTTTAGACCCCCCAATGGTTGGATTGGTGGATCTTCCACAAGATTTCTCAGATTAATTCTTTATTTAAAATCTGACAGCCATCAGGGAGATACCATCGACATTCAGAGTCCTCATTTCTCCCTATGGAAATAAGTTTTTGCCTTTCTTGGTCCTTAAATAGGGATATGGGGGAGATATTCTCTGTCTTTTTTTTCTGTTGTCAAATTTTTATCTCCTCTCCTTCGAGAGCAGCCTCCTTAGCTGCGATGTCAGCTAGGATGTTTCCTTTGGCTTCTTGATGGTACCTTGTTGATGTCCTGGAATATGTACTACAGATATTTTCCTGGGTAATTTTATAGCTTCTAGAATGTTTAATGTAAGTTCTTTGTGTAGAATATCTTTCCCTTTTAATGTAAGGAATCCTCGCTCTGCCCAAATTTTTCCAAAAGTATGGAATACCCCATAAGCATATCTGGAAGATGTACATATGGTCCCAGTAATTCTGGTTAGTCTGTGAAGGACTCTTTCCAAAGCATACAACTGACACACATGGGCAGACCAGGCAGCAGGTAATTTTCCTTTTTCCAATACAAACAACTGGTGTCCATCAATCACAAGAGCAACCACAACATCAATTCCCATTTACCACTCTAGATGACGCATCAATGAATAAGATTTCTCCATATAATGGGTAATCTAGGAGGTCCTCACGGATTTTGGTTTGTTAATCTATGATGTTAATGCAGTCATGCACAAGGTTGTTATGTTGTGGGGATCCATACAAGAATTGCGCAGGGTTGTCTTAGAAGTTGTGGTCAAGACTAATTGATCTGTGTGCATAAGGATATTTTCATGTTGGATCATCCTAGAATCAGCCATTTGGCTGCTCATTGATTAAGGATGGTTTTGATGGAGTGTGGTGTGCGTACAATTAGCTTACCTTCAAAAATAAGTTTCTGGCTTTCAGTTACCAAGATAGCAGCTGCAGCAATGGATTGGATTCATGTTGGCCATCCTCTGGATACTGGGTCTAATAGTTCAGAGGGGTAAGCAACTGTCTTACGGACTCCACCCCAGTCTTAGGCCAGAACTCCAACGACAATTCCTTTCTCCACATTAACATACAGGTGAAATTGTTTTTCTAGTAAAGGAAGGGTTAAGACAGGTGCTTTGATTAACTTTCATTTTAATTCCTCTAATTTCTGATTTTTTGAGTCCAATTAATAGGTTCAGGTTCAACTAATTTTTCATATAGAAATTTGACACTCTCTGTGTATTCATCAATCTATAATCTGCAGTATCCAATTAGACCTAATAATTATATGATTTCTCTTTTAGTTTGGGGTGGGGTTAAATTTAGAATTCCCTCAGTTCTTACTGCACTTAATTTTCTCGTACCATGTCCAATTAAAGGTCCAAAATATTTTACTTCTTGTTGGATAAAGTGTAATTTGGATTTGGAAACTCTTAATCCATTCCTTCCTAGAAAATTCAATAATTGAATGGTGCCCAGTTTAACTATATATTCCCTGTTTTCCAGAGAGTAACAGGTCATCTATGTACTGAATTACCTGTATTCCTTTTGGTGGAGAAAAGGAGTTCAACAGATCTTCCAAAGCTTGGGCAAAGAGTGTCAGTGATTCGGTGTACCCATGTAGGAGTCTCGTCCAGCACTGATGTTGCCTCCTTCCAGTATCTGTATCCTCCTATGTAAAGGCAAAAATGTTTCTGGAATGAGAATCTAGAGGGCATGACCAAAATGCATCCTTGAGATCGATAACAGAAAACCAAGAGTAGCTGAGAGAAACTTGGTTTAATAGGGTGTAGGGATTTTGTACCAGGGGTTACCTAGCTTGCACTCTTTTATTGATCTCTCTGAAGTCTTGGACTAGTTGGTATGAATTAGCTGGTTTCCAAATGGCCAGGATGGGAGTATTGTAGGGTGATTTACAGGTCTCAAAATCGTGTCCTGCAGGAATTCAGTGATGACTGGCTTCAACCCATATTTCTTTAGACACAGGGTACTGTGCTACCCTCACAGGTTTACAGTCTAAAGCAAATTTTTTATAGTGATTGGAATAATGTCCATTTTACTTCTGTTGCCTGGTTTGGCCCATACCACAGGATCAACAGACTGCTCAACTTGTGCAGATAATGTAAACAATTGGACTCTCATTTGTCCCTTTTGTGCCACAACTCCTATTTTAAGGGGAATTTGGAGGTCACAGCCAAGTAAGTTTGTCGCAGTGACCGATACTGACCACAGTCCTGACCAGCTCCAGCAGTGTGCAACAGGAGTGGGGAGCAGCCGGAGGCACTCAGCTTTAAAGCTGCTCCTCTGAAGCCTCCGCTCTACCCAGGGGAGCAAAGGCTCCAGGCACTGTAGCTGTCAGCAGCCCTCAATGAAAGATAAAAAGTAGTGGGGAGGCTTGTCACAGGATCCAGTCCGACCTTTATTCAAAGGGAATCCAGAACGATCAAGCCTCAACCGAGCAGTTACAACACCTTATAAAGGGGGAGTTGAATAGGGGCAGTGGCTCAACTGGAGACCCATAGGAGGATTGGGAGGGAGGGATGATAGATGAAAGAACATATACTGGGTACAATGGTCTCGGTGGGCAGAGAGAGAGGGGTCACATGTCCCAATGTGGCATTGAAGTTTAGGGGAGGTATCAGAGGGGGCAGGGTCTTGGGGGATTGACAATAACCATATAGGGTCAAATTGGGGAGGGCTTAGGTGATGGACATAGGACTGTCTAAAACCCCTGGGGAGGGGTTGGGGTGATTGACAGAACAAGGGTATGAGAATAACCACATAGGGACCATCGGGGGAGCAGCTTGGACTTGTGGTAAACGAACTGGGAATGGGAATGGGGAAAGCAGGGACAAGCTATTGGGGTACAAAACACATACAGAAGCACAATAAGACACTGCACCACCACGTAAGTTGTTTCCTGCTTGGGATAAAAATAATAAATCTCCTCTCTGGGTTCTCCCATTTCCAGTGACAAGAGACATTTTTAATGATGGATTTGGAGAAAGACTCTCCCTTTGCCCCACAAATATTTAAGGAATCATTGCTAATTCAACATCCATTTGGTTTTTCAGTGACACAGGTCCGTTTGGCCCCTGTATCAACCAGAAATTCCATTATTTTCTCCTGGGGACCTACTTTTAAATTTATGAAGGGCTCTCTCAGATGGTTCTTACACCCCAGGAGATAGAGCCCCTGACCTTCCAAATCTTCTAACAATTGACTATCCACTTGAAGGATGCCTTGGTCCTTTAACCTTTTAAAACTACAAGCTTGAGTATGTCCTTCTTTCCCACAATAAAAACAGATGGGCTTCTTAGGTTGGGGGTTCTCTGGTTCATTTCCAATAAATTTTTCTTTCTGAGTTGTAGGGTTTTGGACTGTAGCCATAATTTTTTGCTTTTGCTTTCATTTTTTCTTCATCCCTCCTGACATACAGTTTCTGTGCTTCTGCCAGTAACTCATCCAAATTTCTCTCTGTCCATTTGTCCATTTTTTGTAGTTTTCTTCCTATATCAGGCCAGGAATGTAGTACAAAATGTACTTTCAACATTTTTTCTCCCCCTTTGCTCTCTAGGTCAATTTCTGAGTAAAGTTGGATGTTATTTCTCAAGTGAGTCATCCAAGCAGTTGGTGATTCATCTTTTTCTTGCTCACCGCGAAATGCCTTTTTCATATTGTTTACTCGAGGAACTGTCTCTTTTTTTCCTTTTATTATTAATGATCTATGATCTGTCATGTTCCTCCTTCCTTCTTCTGAATTTGGATTCCAATTTGGGTCTACTAAAACTATTTTATATTCGCCAGTTGGTCCTTGATTATTTTCTCTGTCCCAAGTATTTACTCCTGCAGTCCAAATGATTTTCCTTTCCTCAGGGGAGAAATGGGTTTGTAAAATTGAATTTAATTCTTTCCATGTATAAATATTGGGGCCAAGAAATTGATCAAATTGTTCAGATAGACCCACAGAGTCACTTAAAAATTTTTTAATTTCCTTTTTGAATTCTCTCACTTCTCAGGATGTGAGGGGTGCATTAACATAGCCAATTCCACCTTGGGCCCCTCCCATTGGAACTTCTCTCAGGGGTAGTACTTTTTAATCTTGGGAGTCACCTGAGCAGGGGGACACTCATTTGTCATGGTTTGTTTCTTCTTAGTGAAGAAGGCAGGGCCTTCTTGGCTAGAAAGAACTTCATGGGTTACTGATTTTTTGTTGGAGGAAGATGACAACTCACAGATACCATCAAAAATTTCTGATTCAGTTTAATTTGAATTATCAGTTCTGGCTGGATGACTTATGGAGAATTCCAAAATCCCAGTTTCAGTTGTTATCATAGGGGATTTATGAGTATTGACATGAGGGAGAAATCCAGTGGGTACCACTTTTGTTAATTAGGTGTCTTCTTTACCTCCTTACTGCCAGCTACAATGGGAAGAATTTGTTTTGGTTTCTCTTCTTTTTCTTTTATCTAATATTTAATCTAGATTTCAGCATATTCTAATTCTTGTGAGTAGGTATCTGTTTTAATGAAGATAATTATACAATGCTTTACATAGCCACATTTCAGTAGATCCATATTTTGGCCAATAAAGGCCCTTTTTAATTTTCTTCTTTAGCCCTGGAAACATACAGAATTCTATCATTGTCTATTTATCTTCTTATTTAATGAAAGGATTTTCTTCCCATTGTTTTAACATAATTCCCAGGGGAATCTCTGGAAATATGTTATATATTTTTATTTGATTTTTTTGTTTGCTTTTTGTTTGTCCTGTCTCTGTTAATTAGGGAAAGGATAAACAAGTAAATCAGTTAAGGTAAGTATACTTAAAGGAAATTCAAAGACAGATTATAATTGTGGGAGTCAAGAGTACCAAAGGATGGCTGTCTCCCCATGGAAAATCCTGAAAGCATGGGAACCACAACAAAATGGCTGCCTGTGTGAGAAATCAAAACAAACAAAATGGCGCCCCTCTTGTGGGGCAGCAAGATGGTGACCTGTGGGAAAGAAAAATACAAAATAGTGGCCCTTCCTGCCCAAGCAATATATACACTCTTTTAATTAAGACAAAAAAATTAAATATCACTAATTGTGGGGTGTGACCAGCCCCTGCCCTGGCAGGAAGGCATGCTAAGATAAGGAGATTGCACAGTCTCCTGCAGGCTCCTCTTAGGAAGGCAAATATCTTTTGGTTACAGTGAGAGGAAACAGACCTATGATCCTCTAGGAAATCCTATGTAGATTCTTTGTTACCCATTTGTATTTCACCCTCTCACACCCACCCTTGTACCCCCATAAAGGAGGCCCCTCTCTCCCCTCGGGAGGGAGTCTGTCCCTGGTCTCCCTTCACTGATGCTGGACGAATAAAGACCACCTATTTGGAATCACCAAAAAGACCTCTCCTCTCCCTTTCCTGGTCTGGCCTCAGAGGTTGCCTTGCAGAGCAGATCTGAAATCACACTCGCTGAATCACTGAAGAGCTGATGATGGCCTGCTGTGCCAGGCATCTCTGCGGGGCACCCCAGCGGCTGAGAGAAGCCATGACCCCCTGGGACACAGTTCCTTGCAGGATCCAGGCCGGGCCACGGCATCTTGGGTCTGAGCCTCAGACCCCACCACCAGCTGCCATAACTAATAATATTGCAAAACACCAAATTGGTATTCTTGTATTAAAATAGATAAAGCAAGACAATATAATAATCCACTTAAGTAGTACAATCAATAGCAACTGAGAGAATAAAAAAACTTGATAATACCACAAAATTCCAACTAAAAGCAAATTGCACATAAAGATTTTAAAATGTTGTGATGACTGCGCTTAAATAGTAACCAACACACATAGTACATAGGCTCTGGATCCTGTATACTCAGGGCTCAACATACAGAAAAAAACAGGGCTCGTGAGCACCCTCTTCAATGGTCCTTCCTCCCCACTGGAGCCACAACGGCCCTTGATCCCCTCCCTCTGCCCCCATGGGATGGATCCCTCACAGTGTGCTCCACTCTATGAGCCTGTAATACACTCTCCACTCACTCTGAGGATGGCCCTTCCTCACACACATACTACAACAGACTCCGTTGGGATTTCACCCTCAAAAATAAATTTTTTGGCCCTTGGAAGGGTTATCCCTAATGTGATGCCCTCATGAAAGGGTTCAGGCCCTACCAGGATCTCTGTGCTGGGTGGTCTCCTCTCACCTGCAGCAAATCCACATTTTAAAAAGGCAATCCAGGGAAAAAGAAAAAAATCAGAAAAAGAGAAAAAACCCTAGATTGAGGCCAAAAGGTGTATCCTAGATGAGCTGCCAACAGAGCTGTTATAAATAAATACAACTCTTGAATATAAACAATAGAAGGTAATTTATTATATAGACAATAATTAGAGAAATATTGGTAGGTAATCTTCAGAATAATGGCAGAAATAATAAATTGGGATCTCAGGGAGCCAATTAGGCTATGTGCCTGAGGGCAAAGATCCTGCACACTGGGGTTGCTCTAGCTAATCTAAAAGCAAAAATCTTTCAGTAAAGTCTCTATTTAGAGATTTGGCCCGAAGTCCAAAGCGTTGGCTTCACCACCAGCTAGTCCAAGGTAAAAGCACTCTCCTCCCTCTATGTTTGCATTTTTAACCCCTCTGGTCCCTCCCATGACTGCCCACAGTCTGCCCATAGTCCAGCCTCCAAGGTCCAGGATGATTGGTAAAGAGATTTATAAGGTAATGTCCTTCTGCCAATGGCTCGCTTGCTGCTAGGGGACGGCTTTTTGGTTTGATGTCATTTATTTCAAAGGTGGGCAAGTTCCTCATAAAAATTCCACTTGGCATGGAGCCAAGTTACAGTCGCATGTTCATGGGATAAAAATAGTCCTTTGCTTGCTTGTGGAGGTTTATTGCTGCTGTTTCTGAAACAGGGAATACTTAGGAGAGTATTATTCAACATATAACTAGAACTTGTGAACATCAGTTAGATTAATAAAGATGTAACAAAGTCTTTATTAAAGACTTAAAAAACATAATTAAGCATAACTGTGGTGGTGCAATGTTTTATTATATTTCTATGTTTTTGTATGTTCTTTGCACCCCAATGGTCTGTCCCTGTTTCCCCCATTCCCAGTTCCCAGTTGGTTTATCCCAAGTCCAAGCCGCTCCCCTGGTTCACCTAAAATGGTTATTCTCCTCCCTTTGTTTTTGCACCTTCCCTGCCAATCACCCAAACCCCTCCCGGGGGTTTTAGACAGTTCCATGCCCATCACCTAAGCCCTCCCCAACTGATCCTATTATTGTCAATCCCCCGAGACCCTGCCCCCTCTGATACCTTCCCTTTGGAAATCCCCTAAACTTTAAGGCTACATTGGGCCATGTGACCCCTCTCTCCCCACCTACTGAAACCATTGAATCCAGTACATGTCCTTTCCTCTAGCACCCCTCTCTCCTTTTCCTCCTATTGGTCTCCAGTCGAGCCACTCCCCTTGTTCAACCCCCCTTTAAAAGAGTTGTACTGGTGAGATGTTTGCTTGTTCATCATGGACCACCTTCCAATTAAAGATTGGCTTGTATCCCATGACAAGCCTCCTTGCTACTTTTTATTTTTCATCGAGGGCTGCTGACAGCCAAAGCGCCTGGAGCCTTTGCCCCCCTGGGTAGAGTGGAGGCTTCAGAGGAGCAGCTTTAAAGCTGTGTGCCTCTGGCTGCTCCCGACTCCTGCCCCACACCGCTGGAACTAGCCAGGGCTGTGGTCAAGCGGTCACTGTGACATGTAACAATCGATTAACTTCGCTAATAACTTTAGTAATCTTTTAGTTAACTTGAACTTTGATTAATAAAACATGCAAAAGCCAACTCCACAATTCCATGAATAACAATTCCCCCCTCT
>JACBWW010001960.1:0-10875 GCA_020086605.1 Lanius collurio | reverse complement strand
CAGGGGCTCTGTGGCTCTTGGCTGCCAGCTGAGGTTAACAGCACAATGTCTATAAAGGAAAAGACAAATACTACCTTTTCCAGTCGTGCCCACTCATCTAAGACATCGCTGGCAAAGTTGAAATATTCTGGCAGTTCCTTTTCACACTGGTTTATAGATTCATAATAGGAAACAATCTGAGAAGTAAGAAGCCTGTTGTTTCCATGGAATGATCTGCAAGGTGACCTGAGAATCTGCAAACACTGAGGAATCCAGGATTTAATAAATGTTCTCATGATAAATGCTGTTTTATCAGACAGTGAGGGGAAGAATCAGGTGCACACCTAAGGAATCAGTCACCTGGAATGAAAGAAAACACATTTAAACCAATCCAGTTATTGGAGGCTGTCTCGTGTATGATGTTGGATAAATGAATGCAAACCAGCTTGAATCAATAGGTTGATTGCACACATCCTCATTTCATATCATGTTACCTGTACTTTTATGATAGGAGTGTTTAACATTGCAGTATGCAGAAGGAATAAGCACAATTATCACCAGGTTAAGAAAATTAGCAGAGTTGTTGCTATGAATCTTGCAACAACAGCAAGGGCCAACAAAACAAACAAACCTTGAGATTTTCCAGACAATCCAGTTATGAGTGATCCATTGAAGTCACAAATCAGCCAGACTGATGGTTCAAATGGTCCAAATAAATGTGAAGTTCCCCACCCTGATTTCTGGTATTTTTTACCTTCTGTGTTTTAAGGTCTTCATGTCCTGTACTGATCTGGCACCTTGTCTGTACCTGGTCCTTACACAGCTTTGATGTGTTCTTTGGGGCTGTTAATTGCCCACAACTTTCCTCCCTCAAACAGACATGGGATGTTAATGTTTGCATTAGAAGAATGCTCCTGGTTCTTACACCAAAGCAGTTACTGGCTGAGTCCCTGTCCTTTTCCTTGCAGCTGAAGGATGTTCCCACACAACTTTCATCAACATTCTCACCCCTTTAGCTGCACCAGCTGCTGACTCCTGTATCCATTCACCACATCCATCTCGAGAACCTCCACTTCAGTAATCCCTTCTGTTGGCCCCCAAATGTGCTTTACACACTGCCTCAGAACACCTCCTTGGCTTTTCTCTGCCTCAGCCTATCTTCTAGGAGGATCTGCTCCACAACCTTCCCAGGCATAGAGGTTCTACATTTACCTGCTGCAAATGCCCTCTTCCATTATAAAATTACAGGTAAACTCTGAATCAAATACTTTTTCCTGGAAAATTGTTGTGGCCTGAGGGAAGCTGCGAAGTTTTGACCTTTGCCTAAGGGTTTTAAGTTCATTTTGTAGTCTTTTACCCCTTGTCCCATGTCTCCAATTGTAACTCTTTATCCTCACATCTTTAATGCACAGATCTCAGCTTTGGTCAAAACGTATTCCTCAAGGAAATGTTAATTATTTAACAGTGGAACCATTGCCTTATTCCGTAGCAGAACCTTATACAGCAATAATTAATCTGCCTATCAGGCAAATTAGTTCAAATACCCAGAGTTTAACACAACCTAATCTTTCCAGTGATATCTGACAGCATAAACAATCTGGACACAGATTTTCCCCCCAAAACAGATGTTTTGTCAAAACCAACAGTAATTCATGGTGTTCTCCACAATCCTTGGACACTGTGGCAGAGAAACACTGACCAGTTGGAAATAATCCTTAGTCACTAAGTAAGATGTTTCTCATTTCTTAGTCTGCTCTAATTCTCTAACTGAGCTGTAACTTGCATTTTTCAGAGCATTACAATGACAAAATCTGCACAATAGCCTATGACGGAAAGAGGAGGGACGGAACGTTTAGGAAGAGTTTTCAAGATGAGAAATGTTGACAAGATGAAACACATTCAAGGTTTAGGATTCCCTAGTGCTCTATGAAAACGTCTGCCAAGTTTAGCTTTGAGAGCCTTCAATCTTTTAGCACTTTCTTACCTGAAAATGTACAGGTGAAAATGAAGACTGAAAAAAAAGATAAGAGCCAATAATGGCAAAGTCCTCTGAATGAGTGCAAGAATCAGCAATGATTATTCCTGATTAAATACCATTTGCTTCTACTCAGTGATCATCAACATGAGGAATTTGGATAAATAACATTTTCCTGACCTGCCTGCTGTGGACAGGAGCAGCTGAGGGAGATCCTCTGCAGTCCCTTCACTCACCTGTCAGGACGTTTCCCCCATGAGGGCCTGTAAAGATCAGCTGTTCCCTGGAGATGTGAAAGCTGGGCACTCCTTCATGAGTGTTTTGGAGTGAAACCCTTCTGACTTCACTGCTCCCTTCCTCTGGAGGGACGAGAACAGGATGTGGCACCACAGAGAGCAAGGAGCAGAACTCTTTCTGTGGCATAACCCTTTTTGTAATCATTTACACCACTGGTAATTGTGCATAATTTGCAGTTAACCTGAAGCACTTTGGGTCTTCTTTTGCCTCGACTTTAACCATTTAAGTAGATCACAAATTCATCAAGATGAGGAGAAGCATTGAGGAGAAATGTCTTTCTTCTTGTTTGAGAATGTTACAGTGGCAGTTTCTGAAAAGAATATATCAATGGGATGCTGATACCCACCACAGGACAAAGATAATTTTTATGAATTTATCTTTTATTTGTATGTATCTAAGAGTTGTAGTTACAATTTTTTTTTGTAAGGAAAGCGCTTATACAAATTGCAGTTAAAAAAATCAGACCTTTGGAGGCACTTGAGACTGTCCTTTCTCACATTCTATGCTTTGAATTACTTGCACTTGCTCCTGAAAATTTGTAGGTTGATGGCAAAAGGGGTTCCAATAACACATATCCTCAAACCATATGAGTGTTTTATCCTTTTTCTGCCACAGCTTGTTTCTCCCAATGTTTCCAAGAGTTCTGGGTCATAAACACATGTCATGTTTGATGTGTTATGGTTGGTTCAAGTGAGGGAATATTTCTCTCCTCGATTTCCAGATCACTCTTGCCCTTGTCATTCTCTTGCCCACTCTTTGTTCTTCAGAACCTTTCTCTGGATTTTCCCAGTTGCTGTCTTTGGCAGATCCTGAACAAACTCCACCTGAAAGGCAAAAATGAATTCTGGTTGAATTCCCAGCTGAAGGGAAGACACACTTTCCTTATGGCTGGGGGTGAAAGGATGGGAAGCTGCACAGCCAGGGCTGGGATGATGAAATATTGCCTGAATGTCCTTTGGAGCTGCTGGAAAAGCCCAGCCTTCCATGAAAGAAAGCCTGGACACTCCTAAAGCAGAATTTCATGGGAAATGCCTCCTTCTGGGTGCTTTGCAGCACACACAGCCAAGCCAAGGCTGCAGCTGCAGCAGAGCCCGTCCTCTCCTTCTACTGCAGCCAGCTCTGCTGGGTGTGCTTGTCAGAATGCACGGAGAGGGAGCTGAGGCAGGGCAAAAAAGGCTCAGTTTGTGGCACAGGGACAGAACCTGTCTTTGTGGGCTGTCCTTACCTTCCTTGGATACTTGTAAGGCGCAGTCACCCTCTTGACGTGTTGTTGGAGCTCCTGAGTTAATTTTTCTGGATCGTGGGATACAAAAGCAGGAGCTAAAACAATGAAGGCTTTGACCACCTGTGCCACAAAAAGGAAGGGATTCCATTAACTTCCAGAGGTGGGAATAAAGGGATACATTTGTTGTGTAAAGGGAGTGTCAAAATTGAGAATGCCCAAATGGGGACTTTTTATAAAATTTCTCCTTTCATTGGCTGGTTATTGCAGAATGCTGTGCTGTGAAGGACTGATTATAGAGCAGAGGATTTTTTCCTTATTTGCATCTTTATTTCCCCCTTAACTTTATATCCTACTACAGCTGACAATGTCATCCCAGTTGCTCAAAGAAATGTCACAAATTTTGAAAATATAAAACCAAAATTAGACACTCTGGATGTCATTGGGGCAGTGCACTAAGGGATGAAACAAGAAATAACCAAAATGTCCTTGCTTAGAGAAGAACACATCACCATTAGTCTGAAGAGCCAAACTCTTTTTCCACATCAAAACCTGCAAACAAGGAAAGAGTTCTGATATTCTAAGATCTATCAAGGAATGAGTTTGAAAAAAAATTTATCCCACTTAATTTCAAAAGTCTGCAACATCCTGAATTGCAAGGAGGCCTAGTAGATATTGGGATAGTGATGGCTGGAATAAAGGGCATTTCTTTGCTCTCCTTTCTCTGTTTTCCTTTACCTCCCCTCGCACGGGGTCGGGGCTGCTGACAACAGCCACGTCTGACACTGCTGGGTGCTGCAGCAGGGCACTCTCCACCTCAACGGGGCCAATGCGGTACCTGGGGAGCAGGAGCACAGGTCAGCCCCAGCAGGGGCGAGCAGGGCACTGCTCTTTGCAGGCTCTGGGGGATGAGGCCAAGGTAAAAGCAGGTGCCTTACCCAGCAGAGTTAATGATATCATCAGCTCTTCCAACAAACCAGACATATCCCTCTTCATCCATAACGCCTCTGTCCCCCGTGACATAGAAATCTCCACGCACAGAGGCTGCAGTTTTCTCTGCATTATCCTGGCAACAATCAAACATTTAAAAAAAGTTTCTGAGTCTTAGTAGAATATAACACATTTACTTTGCAGTGGTGCTAAAACCAATAGAAGAATCTAGAACTATGTGTTTTGTATTTTCAACTAAATAAACAGAGCCGCATTAGCAGCTTTGTTGTGGAAATATATTATATGTGGACAAATGCACCTTCCATGTAGAGATTTCTGTTCTAGAGAGAAAAGGCCATGCTCTATCAAAATGCCCACTCCCCACAGCAAATGACTAAAATGTGCAACCCACTCTGCTCAGGGTAATGATTTACCATTGCAGAGGGTTGCCAAAATAACTTCCAATCAAAGGAAAGTTTTTACTCTTAACTGTCGGGACCAAAACTCCAATGAGGTGACCTGCAGGAAAAACACTGTCTGACTTTTAGGACCTATATATCCAGTGTAACCTGTTGGTTACTCAGGAAAAACACTTTGACAAGAGAAGACACAGTGAAAAATGGAAGTGACAGTATTGAACCTAAAGAAGATTCCTACCACATAGTGAGAAGTTACTTTGTGCAAGTTGTTGCATGAGAATGCTGCAAGTATAAATACTATGGGGGTTCAGAAGAGGATTAAAAACATAGGTAGGTTCCTCAAAGCCTATTGAATATGATAGTTCCAATATAGGGGAGAATGTCTTTAAATTTGTCTGTTTTCCTAAGAATGTCCTACACCTCAGCACCACTGCAGATGAGCAGTTCCTTAAGATGAACCTTTGACCTGAACCAAAATTTTCTGTGTATTTTCCTAAGCTGGTTCTGCTTTCAGTGGGCAGAGCTTCCCCATTTGAGCAGTGGTGTCTGATTAGGTGTGTCCCTCCCTCAGAGCCGTGTGATCAGCCACCTGGGAGGGGTGTGACTCGTGTTTGTGCTGTTCATCTGGAGCTCATGGTCTGTGTGCCAGGCCCCTGTGCAGAGCTTTCTCTGACTGCAGTGCCTGCTGGAGCGGGGGCACCTCTGACTGGGGGATGAGGCAATAAAATACCTGTGCCTTGGAAAGCCTCCTGCAGCTTCTGATGTGTAAGAGTAGAACTGATGGGGTTTTTCATTAATGTTTAACCAAAGATAGGAATGGAAGAGAGGGAAAAGAGTGATGCTGTGGACATGAAGCCTGTGGCAGCTGCCTGGTACATATCTGGAACAGGGGGTCCCGTGGTGACACTGCACTGTCGGTCACTGTTCCTGGAACTATGCACTGATCAGCTTCAAAGCCCTCAGGTAACCCAGTGGGACCTTGTGAATGCAGGATCCTGCATGAAATGCTGCTCCTGGCAGCCCCTGGGTCTGTCCCGAGTGTCTGAGCAGAGCCAGGCACAGCGGGTGGGGCTCACCAGGTACTCGGAGAACAGGCAGAAGGGTCGTGTGGGCTGCACTCGCACACCAATGGTGCCCTCTTCTCCTGCAGGCACAACAGCCCCGTGCTCATCCACGATCTGCAGGAAGGACAGGCTCAGCAGCAGTGCTCACATCAGCTCACAGGAGCATCTGCTCCAGCTCAGGGCAGGGCACAGGAGGCCACAGACTGCCCTGCCCTACCCCTCTCCCCACAGCTGCCACACATCCCCGTACCTGCACGTCATAAGGGGGAACAGCTTTTCCCAAAGAGCCAGGTTTAATTTTCATTCCTTTCATGTTGGCACAGATTGTCACCTGCAGAATAGATTTTTTAAAAAAAAAATTTACAATTGTTGCAACATCTTGTAAATGTTATTCTTGTTTGCATTAGGCATCCTTTCCATGACTTTGTTGTGACAAGGGCTGAATCAGGACCTGCACTGTGGATTTGGGAACGTCAGAGAGGGGTTGAGAGGCATTTCAGGTCAGACCTGTGTGAGGCTGGTTTTGCTGAGTCTGAGCCAGTGGGTTTTCCTGCTAACACTTGACTCTGCAAGACAGCAGATGTGAAATTATTACAGATCTTACTTCAATAATGGGACCAATAATTTGGAACCATTTCAAGAGCAAGATGAGAGAAGACCTGAGATCTGACCCTTAATAGTTTTGTTAATGTTCATTTCCAGAGAAGCCTGGGATCTGAGCTGGTTTAATATTTGCCATTAAAATCCTGGATAGGCCAAATCAATAGCTGGAGCAAATTTATTTTTTAGTTTTCTTTTAGAGGAAAGATGACAACTTATTTGATCTGAAGGGTCTCTGGAATGGTTTTTGCAGGGGTCTAAACCATTAAATTTTTAAATGGTTTACGCAGGGGTCTAAACCAGGGGTCTAAATCAGCAATTTGCTGATTCTGGAATTATAAAATTCAGAATTGCACAAGGTATTGTTTTGTTTAATCATGTAAGTGATTCTCACCTTTCCATATCAAGGACATTGTGGCTCTGGAATTGTTATCTTTGAACGGGTACATTACAGGAATTAATGCAAACGTACTGTTTCGGTCTGGCCGTAAAATTCATGGATATCCAACCCTGTCTGGTTTTTCCACTTGGCAAACACTTCAGGATTGAGTGCTTCCCCTGCAGTGACACAGTGCTTCAGACTCGGGAACTTGTAGCTTGAGAGGAACAGCAAATGAAATAATTTTCTTAGCTCCTAAAAAGAACAGTGAATGGCCCTCACTGAACACCCTCCCTTGACTTTCCAAGTACCCCTAAATCTGAAGGTAAGGCTGAATAGGAACAGAGAGACTGAGCTCTGCTATACCTGGGATGGCTTTTGTCAGGTTGAAAGACCTGTGTGACAAGAATAAGTACCTTACCAAAGGTGTGAAAACTCCCTACAAACCACTTCTCACAAGCTGGGTATTGTACAGAGTAACAAAGTGGGGAGAACAGCTGCCAAATAACTCCCAGGATGTGAAGCTCCTGTAACTGCTCCCTTCATTCTCGAGAGGGTGAGAACAACTCCCCTGTACTCCAGTAGCTCCCTGCTCCCCAGTAACTCCAGTGCTGCCCAGTTGATTTAACTGTGAACCCTCAGTTCAGAGCAAGTGACAACTTCAAAGTGTCTCCCTTGTTTCCTCCGTGCTGGCTGTTCAAAGAGCCAGTCCTGAAGCCCAAGTGGCCCCCGGTGTGACCAGCTATTGTCACGTTTCAGAACAGAGCCTTCTGTTCTGAGAGCAAGGTTTGCTGATTAGATTGCCTTTGACTGAACAAGGAATGAAGGAACCTGAGGAGCTGAACCTGCAGAGGTGTCCCAGCATCCCAGCCCAGGCTGCCTCCCTGCCCTCCTGCAGTACCTGCTCACATCGTGTTGGACCAGCATGCGGAAGGCGGTGGGAGCTGTGCAGAAGGTGCTGATGGGGTATCTGGAGAGAGTCTGGAAAAACAGGGAGTTGTTTGGCTGAAAAGGGAAGTGGGATGCTGGGTCTGACCTTGGGAATGGGCAGGTGATTAACAAAAGAGGCCAGTGCTGAGGGCAATCAATCAGCTGACTGGTTTTGTGCAGTGCCTGAGGGGAGGAATAGGCACTCTCTCACTGAAAATGCAGGATAACAGAGCCTTAATTCAGGTTTATGCCATACTCTGATTACTGATCCATGCTGAGCCTGACCCCAAAGCAGCTGGAAGTCCCTACCTGAAGTGAGCTTTAAGCTCAATATGGGACATCACAGCAGTGATCCCAAGATCTTTATATCCTGCATCTTTCTCCAGTTGTCCTCTACACCTGAGCCATGCCACATGGCCTAGTCAGGAGGGAAAATACTTCTTCCTTGAGCTTAATGGGCACCAAATGGAGGGATGATTCCTTGGGATGTTGGAAGTACTCTCCCTGCTGCTACTGAGTAGTGGCACCCATGGGCCAGAGCCCAGATTATTTCCTTCATTTATGTAAAATGGAAGTAAACATCACAGTATAAAATGTTCAGCTCACCTCTGCAATAACTTCTGGTTTAAACTGTGGCATGTTGTGTACAAAGACACAGGATCCACAGATCCAAGGTGCAAAAAGACTGCTCCAAGCTGCTTTCACCCAGCCAGTATCCGAGGTATTCCACATTATATCTGAAGGAGTCAACTTCATCCAATACCTGATGAAAAAGCAGAGATGAAAAAAATGCTACAGAGAATGGGAGAGACTCAGGCCCAGGTCACAGCAGCATTCAAGCAAAGGGCAGGAGGCTCCCATTAGAAGATGTGGTGTCAGCAAGTGGGGCTCTGTAGAAAGCTTGACACATTTGAAGAGTCTTAAACATTCTCTTGTTTCCCTTCATTTCCTCCTGCTTAATATTTTGAGCATTTATTTTTCTTGTGAGCAGTGAGAAACATCTTTATCTCAAGTTGTAGAGTCTGGATCTAGAGCAGAACCCAAAAAGATCATTTGGAGCAGCCTTTCCCCAGCTGGTGCAGTTGAGACATCAGCTGTCACAGCTCATTTCTCTAGGAAACTAAACAAGGCTCTTCTCTGGACCCTTGACCACCAGCTTCCAACTCAGAATACTTTGGGAAAGGTATCCTTTAATTTTCAAGAGGAGGAGGATGCAAGATCCTACAATCATGAATTGGAGTTTGCATTTACTGGAGTTTTATGGTCACATGTTCCATTTAATGGTGATCATGACATTTATGAGGACCCTGGGAGGAGCTGCAAGGTGATACCTGCCAGAGATGGCAAATCCAATGCCGTAACTGCTGTGGGAATGCACCACCATTTTGGGGAAGCCTGTAGTTCCACTGGTAAAATAGATCAGCATTGGCTCTTGACTCCTTGTCTTGACACATTTGTGGTCAACAGATGCAGCCCTTCAGAAGAAATGGTAAATTCTGGTCACTACATGCAGTTCTCCAGCAGGGAATCAGTATTTCTATTGTTTAGGAGTTCAACAGGAACACTGCCCCAAACTGAGCAATCTCACTAAGCAAGTGGTACCACAGGTAAGAACAGTTGGAGAAAACATTTTCCTTGCAATGAGTATGCCCTGAATGCCATTACATTTAAAATATGAGCACCTACAGAATATTCCAGAGTTTGTCTGCAACTGTTTAGCAAGGGCACTCCAGGTGCTGATTATGGAAGAGCAGGCAGAAATCAGTGTCTGCTTCAACACAAACCAACCCCCAACCTGAAATCAATAACTGAGCTAATTATTCCAAGTACATTGGTCTTATAACTAATAGTGTACCATTTAAGTTCAACAGACTGATGAACAATTCAGATCCTCTGAGGTACCAGGATAATACAGGGAAAAAAGAACTGAGCACCAAGAGCTGGCAATTGGTATTTTCCCATTTAATCAAGAGCCATTAGCATGGGCTCCAGCAGACATGGTCATAACAATTGTTTAGAACTCTGTGCTTGTATGTGATCACAGTAGAAGCAGAGAGCTTCCAAAAGCTGGCAGGCTGCTAAGTGAGGAGAAGGTGAAGGACCTGAACTTAGCTCCCAATACGTGGGTTGGATGAACCTGTCCTCAATGCAGTGTAATCACAATGCAGCAGGCTGACAGAGAAATGCAAGTCCTTTGTATTTTGAAAATTCACCTGAAAACTCAGCAATGTCACCTGACAGGCACAGCTCCCTTCAGCTCACAGGGATGATGGTGAAAGAGCTGGATACTCACGCAAGGAGCTCTCTGAGGTTCAGCCACCCATCCCTGCTCCCTCTGCCCACAAGGAGTTTACTTTTCAGGCCCTGGCTGCCAG
Source organism: Lanius collurio (assembly GCA_020086605.1). NCBI lineage: Eukaryota > Metazoa > Chordata > Aves > Passeriformes > Laniidae > Lanius > Lanius collurio. The sequence goes on along the minus strand of JACBWW010001960.1, from coordinate 705 downwards.
GCAGGGCAGATTCCAGTGCAGGTGCCAGCGTGTCACTGGTAATGATGCACTTGGCCTTTGAAGCCTGGAGTCGGTATGAGATGTCTTTGGCTGTTAATTGGGATGTTCCTGGAATAAAGACAATTCCTGGAAAAAAGCAAGAAGCCATTGAGAGAACTCAGCACTTGCCAAAAACACTTGGTCGTGTCTCTCTGTTGATGCTGATTTGATCCATCACGGGTGTTTGGCAGCTAAAAAGCAGAGCAAAATAGATGTATTCCATTATGAATGACACTGATTATAGAAGTTCTTCCATGATACATTCAGCCCCCTGGCAGTGGCCAGGTCTGCCCTTTGGTTGCAGCCGTTGGGCTGGGCCCTGCCTGGCACTGTGGCTCCTGTGTGGGTGCTGCCAATGGTCCCTTCAGGCAAGGGATCCGTTGTGCAGGTCACAGCAACCTCTCCCTGCCTGCATTTCCTTCCCCCTGATGCACCCCAGGGGCTGTGCCCTCTGTTTGCTGTCCCTGTGCAGCCCAGGGCTCGCAGGGCCACTCACCTGCTCGCATGCAGGCCACGTTCAGGAGCCACCACTCGGGCACACGAGGCAGAACTGCAAGGACTCTGTCTCCTCTCTGCAGAGCACAGGCCTCACACAGGACATTGGCTGCCCTCCGAGAGAGAGAGCCCAGCTCTTCAAAGCTCCACTTCACCTCCTCTCCCTCCTCA
>JACBWW010001959.1:0-10878 GCA_020086605.1 Lanius collurio | reverse complement strand
GGGGGGGGGCTGACCAGGGGAGGTCCTGCCTCGTACGGAGGTCCGAGACGAAGGACCCTAGTGGAGTAAAAGGGTCATATGACGACCACAATCTGAAGGGGCCGGTCCCAGAAGGGTTCCTGGGGCCAGGGGACCTAGACGGGAGGCAGCATCCCAAAAGATTGCGGTCTGAAAGGGGCCGAATCGGGGGTAGAGGGATACCTCCGTGGGGGCCATCAAAGGCGGGTCTACGGACTCAATTAAATTATATTGAGTGAGTGTCGAGTGAATGCTTTGGAAGGAGTGAGAGAGTTGTGAATGGTAAGGGTGTGAATGAACTAAGCGCTTAAGAAAGAGTGAAAAAAGTGTGAATGGTAAAGGTGTGAGTGAACTAAGCTTAAAATTTTTATTTGAGATCAGAAAAAGGCAAGATGGGAAATTGTTATAGTAAGAGAATGGTAAAGCACAGACAAAGAAATAAAAATGTCCCACCTAACAGCCCTCTGGGGCAAATGTTAAATCAGTGGGATGAGCAGGAAAACACCAAGGATTTAGATAAAATTAAAATGATTTATTATTGCACAGAAGTTTGGCCAGAATTAGATCTACAAGGAGGATGGCCATGGTGTGGAACCAAAGACAGATGGATGTGTAACCAACTGAACCAGCATTTGAAAGCAGGTAGCAACTTAGACTTAGAGCAATTAGCTTATGCAGCCTGTTGGCTGAAGGTAGCTAAAGAAGAGGATAGGATAAAGATTTGTAAATTAAAAGAAGAGAAAGAGAAAGACAAAGAGGAACTAGAAGAGAAACCTAATAAAAAATGGGACCCCCTTGATCACCTTCCTCCACCTCCTATCTACCCTGCTATGCCACCTACAGCCCCAGCTCCTACTGCACCTAGTATACATTCACCCCCTCCTCTGAATACTCACCCAACTCCTGTTTCCTCACCTACAGCGATCCCTTTACCACCCGCTTCTTCTGCTACCCCGATTCAATCTTCAATTCCCACATCATCTCCTTTAAGCTCAGCTCCCATTTCTCCACCTACTACAAACCCTGCCTTGCCCTCTTCAACCCCAATTATGTCTTCAGCTGCAATCTCATTGTCTCCAACGACCTCCATTCAAAATCAAGTCTCTTCTCCTTTACCCAGTGCTATTCCCCCGCTTCCCTCTCATCAGGAATCAAGTCCACTATCCAATCCAGCTTCCAACTGTCCCTCCGAGCCCAATCTACAGGATGGCCCTTACTGTTACACTAGATCCAAGATTGCACAAGTGGGGAAACTCTTTCCCCTGAGAGAAGTTCCCATGGGCAGAGCTGTGGGAGGAGTTGGATTTGTTAATGCACCGCTAACTGCATCTGAAGTCAGAGGATTAAAGAAGGAATTAAAAAACCTTGTAGAAGATCCAGTGGGAATTGCTGAACAGGTAGACCAGTTTTTAGGACCTAACATATATAGTTGGGGAGAATTAAATTCTATCCTCAACATCCTATTCTCACCAGAGGAGGTACGAATGATTCGTGCAGCTGGGATTAGAATCTGGGAAAGGGAAAATCGCCTGGGTCCCCCAGGAGATCAGAAAATTCCAGTTGTTGACCCAGGATGGGATCCCAATCGGGAGGTGGACAGGAGGCATATGCAAGATTTTAGGTCATTAGTAATAAAAGGAATAAGAGAATCTGTCCCTCGAGGCAATAACACCAAGCTAGCCTTTGATGGGACCCAAGAAAAAGATGAGACACCGGCAATTTGGCTTAATAGACTAAGGAGAAATTTTCAACTATACTCAAACATAGATCCAGACAGCTCAGAAGGGCAAGTATTATTAAAAGTGCAATTTGTTACAAAGTCATGGCCAGACATTCAGAGAAAATTAGAAAAAATAGAAGATTGGCAAGAGAAAAATATAAATTATTTGCTAAAAGAAGCCTTAAAGGTGTATTTAAGAAGAGAGGAAGAAAAAGCAAAAACTAAAGCAAGGATAATGGTAGCAGTTGCAAGAGAAAGTGCAGGGGCAGGAGGACCAGCCCTGCCACCAAAGAAAGATGATCCAATAACACCTAGGGTAAATGGGAACATTAATGGGAGACCAGAATTCCCAGCTGATCGAAGGCGGTGTTTCTATTGCGGAGAAAAAGGGCATTTCAAAAAAGACTGTCAAAAACTGGCAATAGATGATGCAATCGCCCGAGAGCAAGAGACTTTGGAAAGAATGTTGAGAGGCGATAACCCTAAGGATTAGGGGTGTCAAGGGCTCTATGTTATGGGGGACCCAATGGAACATCTGGAAGAGCCCTTAGTAAATTTTGAAGTGGGTCCCCATAATGAAGAGTTTGAATTTCTGGTCGATACTGGGGCAGAGAGATCTAGTATAAATAAAGTACCATCAGGAGTCAGCATAAGTAAAAGGATATGTGATATATTAGGAGCAGAGGGAAAACCATTCAAGGCTTCCGTTATTGAAGGGTTAGAAATCAGAGGTAATTCCCGACAATGCTGGGCAGATTTTGTCTATTTACCTAATTTGGATAGTTGCCTACTGGGGAGGGACTTGCAAGTCCAGTTAGGAGTGGGAGTTGTTCCTCGAGGAGGAAAAATGGTGATCCAGATGATGACACTGACTCAAAAAGATATAGAGGAAATTAATCCTGATGTATGGGCAGAAGAAGGAAAATGTGGATACCTGGACATTCCACCAATTAAAGTGGAGATACAAGAAAGCACCCACCCTATTAGGATTAAACAATATCCAATTTCTCTAGAGGGAAGGAAAGGGCTAGCTCCTATCATTGAACAGTTGCTGAAAGGGGGGATTTTAGAGCCATGTATGTCTCCCCACAACACCCCTATTTTGGCAGTCAAGAAGGCAGAAGGAAAATACAGACTAGTCCAAGACTTGAGAGAAGTTAATAAGAGAACTATCTCTCGATACCCTGTAGTATCCAATCCCTATACCCTTCTGAACCAAATCCCTCGGGGACATGAATGGTTTACCATCATTGATTTAAAAGATGCATTTTGGGCATGTCCGTTAGCAGAGGAGTGTCGGGATTGGTTTGCCTTCGAATGGGAAGACCCAGATAAGAGGAGGAGGCAACAACTTCGGTGGACACGCCTCCCACAGGGGTACACGGAGAGTCCACATTTGTTTGGTCAAGCCCTGGAGGGGTTGCTAGAGCTCTTTGTGCCTGAAGCAGGGGTGCAAATATTGCAATATGTGGATGATCTATTAGTGTCAGGGGAGGGGCGAGAACAAGTAAAGATCACAAGTGTCCAACTCCTAAATTTTCTGGGCCACAAAGGATTGAAGGTATCAAGAGAAAAACTACAGTTTGTAGAATCAGAGGTTACATATTTGGGTCATATCATAGGGCAAGGGAGCAAAAGATTGAGTCCGGAGAGAATTTCAGGCATCCTAGCAATTCCAGCACCAAAAACCAAAAGAGACATCCGAAAACTTTTAGGCTTATTTGGCTATTGTAGGTTATGGATAGATCAGTATACCCAAAGTGTTAAGTTTCTCTATGAGAAATTGGTAGGCTCTGAATCCATAAATTGGACTAAAGAGGATGATGAGCAATTGCAAGACCTGAAAGAAAAATTGGCCTCAGCACCGGTTTTAAGTTTACCTGATCTCAAAAAGAAATTTGATTTGTTTGTAAACACTGAGGGAGGAGTTGCATATGGGGTATTAACTCAAAAATGGGGAGGACACAACAAACCGGTGGCCTACCTGTCTAAACTACTGGATCCAGTAGCTCGAGGATGGCCAACCTGTGTGCAGGCAATTGCTGCTGCGGCGGTATTAATAGAAGAATCTCAAAAATTAACTCTGCAAAGAAAAATTACAGTACACACCCCACATGACCTTAAAACCGTGCTGAGCCAAAAGACATCACAGTGGCTTACTGATTCTAAGTTACTGAGATATGAAATCAACTTAATGGAAACTGATGATTTAGAACTAGCCACATCCAAGTGTCTAAATCCAGCACAATTCCTCACTGGAGAGCCTCCAGAGGATCTGGAACACAATTGCCTAGAACTGATTGACTACCAAACAAAAGTGAGGGAAGACTTGCATGATACACCTCTACCCTATGTGAGAGCATTATTTACAGATGGGTCATCTCGAGTGGTAGAAGGAAAAAGAATTTCAGGCTATGCAGTAATAGATGGGATGGTGATGGACACAGTAGAAAAAGGAAAATTGCCTGCTAGCTGGTCAGCCCAAACCTGTGAAATATATGCTTTAAAAAGAGGTCTCGATTTATTAGACAAAGACCAAGGAACTATTTACACCGATTCTCAGTACGCATTTGGGATAGCACACACCTTTGGAAAAATCTGGGAAGGACGAGGCCTCCTGAACTCAAAAGGAAAAGATTTGGTTCACAAAGAACTAATTAAACAAGTTTTAGAATCCTTATTAAAACCAGCAGAAATTGCAATAGTGCACATAAGAGGCCACCAAAAGGGAAATACTATAGAAATACAAGGAAACCGGTTGGCTGACCAGATAGCTAAGGAAGCAGCTTTGGAACCAGGGGATCCTGTGAACATCCTGGTGTTGAGAGAGACACCTGGGGAGGAAGAAGAAAAAGGGAAGCCCACATTTGATCAAGAAGAACAAAAACACATGCAGACTCTAGGGTTACACCAAGGGGAACAAGGAGAATGGTTAACACCTGATGGGAGAAAATACCTGAATAAAGCCCTAGCCAGAAAGATGTTAACTGAACTCCACAAACTAACTCATTGGGGAATCCAAGGATTATGTGATCACTTCCTAAGAGAACACATCTGCATAGGAATCTATGAAATAGCAAAATCAGTTACTCGGGGGTGCACAACATGTCAAAAAGTCAACCAAAAAGTAATGAGGAAAACTGCACATGGCGGAAGAGACCTAGCTTTGAGGCCCTTCCAAAGTGTACAGGTAGACTTTACCGAGATGCCCCCTGTGCAAGGGTACAAACATCTACTCGTGCTAGTAGATCACCTGACCCATTGGGTAGAAGCTTTTCCTACCAAAAAGGAAACAGCACAAACAGTAGCCAAAATAATTTTGGAGAACATCATCCCGAGGTATGGGATAGTCAACAACATAGATTCAGATCGAGGTCCACATTTCACGGCCCGGTCTTTACAGCTGATTATAGAAGCCCTGGGTATGCAATGGAGATTACACACGCCATGGCATCCCCAGAGCTCAGAAAGGGTCGAAAGAATGAATAAAACCCTGAAAAATGTATTAACAAAACTAATTGAAGAGACAAAATTGAATTGGCTAAAATGTCTACCTCTGGCACTACTGCGCATCAGGACGAGACCTCGATCTGATTTAGGAGTATCCCCCTATGAGATGATGTTTGGACTCCCCTTTTTAATTACACCCTACAGCTGCAGAGACTACCTGGAAGGAGAAGAAGCTGTTCAAGTGTACTTAAAAACCATCACTAACACCTTAGAAAATCTTAGAAGGAAGGATACCTTCCCCAAACCTCTCCTTTTGATACTAACATACATAGTATTAACCCGGGGGACTGGGTGTTAATAAAATCGTGGAATGCAGCTCCATTAACTCTGAAATTTGAAGGACCCTTTCAGGTGTTGCTGGTTACCCACTCTGCAGTAAGAACCCGAGAACGAGGCTGGACACATATTGCAAGGGTGAAAGGCCCTGTGTCACCCCCCAGTGAAAACTCTGATCCCACCGATACTCCTGAGTGGACTGTGAGCCAGGGACCAGAGGACTTAAAATTGACCCTGAAAAAGAAAGACTGAAACCTGTCTGGTCGCTGGAACTCAATGACATCAAGGCTGTTACTACTGAATTTTATTATGCTGATTAGGTGAATTATTTTGTATTATTTTTAAGTTTGTGTATAGTTATAAATGTGTTACTATTGTGGTTATCAAGATTGTAAGTTGGAAAAAACTAGTAAGAGGTAATGTTTCTAGCAAAAATCGCACTCTCGACTCTCCCACAGTGCATTCTCTAAGGGTTAAAATTAAATAGGGAAGTAAGAGCGAAAGACAACATTGGGAAAAGACTCTTAACATTCCTCCATCATTAAGGAATAGAACTAGAAAACTAATGACTCGTGTTAAACACTCAGGAACAATAATATGTGACTTTGTTAAAACAGAACACACCTGTCAAGAGAAGGAATCTTCCCCAGTGACCACCTGCCTGGTAGAAGAGAATACCAGCACATCCATGGTTACCCTGCAGATCATCAAGAAGGAATTCCAGATGAAAAGGAGCAGCCTGCTCTCCCGCCCTGTGGAAAGTGTGGCCTGTGGCGCACTGGCCTCACTACTACTCATCTGCAAGAAGAGAGACTGCAGGACTATGACCCGATGGCTGGATCAAACGCCAATGGAACGACCTTCACGCGGCCACAGCCTGTGGGTTTGGATCCTGCCCTGCCTGTTGCTGTTTGCTTCACCATGAGAGGGACTGGACTTCGTGCTGCATCAACCCCAGAAGGAAATATCGGCAGTGACTGGAGAGACACTCACTTTGAGCTGCACCACATCTGGACCTTCAACTCCAGGACCCGTGAGATGGCTAAAAGGCTGGGGACAGAAAAACCAAACTATCTACGATCAAATAGAAAAGAATCCCTCTTCTCATGTAACAAGACTGACTATAGGATCGGACACAGACTTCAACATCAGCATCAGAGATGCCCAACTGGAGGACGATGGGACTTACTATTGTGTTAAGTTTATCAACACAATAAGCGGAGATGAAATACTCCAACGAGGAGAAGGCACTAAAGTATCCATACTCACAGACCCAAACCATTCATCAGGGACACAGCGATCCAATAAAGACAACCCATCAAGGACCGGAACCAATCCTTGCACTAAATGTTATTACCCACTCTATGATGGAGAAGATGCCGTATCACTCTTACGAGTCCATACTAACATAAACCCAAAGTGTGTCGATCGCTCTCAAGTAAATACCTGTCAAGAAGATGGGAAAGTTTATTGGGTCAGTCGCAATATTGCCTCATATAGGCAGCGACTGCTTGGAGAATGCCCTGTTGGAGACACCTGGCTCTGTTATGAACAAAACCTTGATCAAAAAGATCTAATAAAAGAAAAGGAGATAAGAATGAAAGAAAGGGAAAAAGAAGAATTTAAAAATGATTTAGAACCGCCTTCGGGAAAGAATCTGTTTATAGACTTAATGGAAAGAGTTAGCAAGGGATTAAGTTTAAAGGACTGTTGGGTCTGTGGAGATACTCAGATGTCTGAGATGTGGCCTTGGGAAGGGATTAGTTTAAATCCTGTGGAAATCTTAAAATGGAAACAAACTAAACAGGAGGATGAAATCATAAGGAAAAGAAGTGAAGGGCAATGGAGTCTAAAAACAAAAATAATAGGAGAAGAGTGTATCACCAGGAAGGGTAGGCAATATAAAACATTAGTAGGGAAAATGGCATGTAAGAGGTATCTTATAATAAGAGAAAAGAGTATTAAATGGGTCCCTAGAGAACCAAACCGCTACTGGACCGCGGAAAAAGATAAAGGGTGTACCCATCGTGAAGAACATGACTTGTATGAATGTATTGACAAGAGAGTAAACCCCTTTTGGGGAATTAAAGAATTATCGAAATACTGGGAATTTCCAACCCAAACAGGTAACTTCTGGGAAGCCCCTGAAAATTTGTTCTGGATATGTGGGGATACAGCTTACACCAGACTCCCAGGAGACTGGACGGGCAGTTGTACCATAGGCATTATAAAACCAGCCTTTTTCTTGTTACCTAAAGAATCAGGGTCCCACTTAGGGGTTCCTATATATGACAATCTGAAAAATAGCAATCGTAAGAAAAGAAATACAATTGACATAACAAGTGCCCAACAATGGAGAGATAAAATCTGGACTCCAGAAGAAATAATTAAAACCTATGGGCCAGCAACTTGGGCCCAGGATGGATCTTGGGGATACCGCACTCCGATTTATATGTTAAATCGGATCATCAGACTCCAGGCAGTCCTAGAATTGATCTCAAACCGCACATCACTTGCCTTCGATCACATCAGCGATCAATTATCCCAAACCAGAACAATGGTGTACCAAATCAGATTGGCAGTAGACTACCTCCTAGCTGACGAAGGAGGAATTTGTGGGAAGTTTAACACTTCAGAATGCTGCCTGGAGATTGATGATAAAAGTGAGATCATCCGAAACATTTCAAAGGATATTAGAAAATTGGCATATGTAGGAACCCAAGAGTGGACACCACTCATAAATTCTAACTGGTGGGATAACTTTTGGTCCATGAAAAGAAACTGGTGGAAAAAAGCAGCATTTATTGCGGTTTGCTCGATTGCTGGACTTATATTCTTACCATGTTTACTTCCGTGTCTAATAAGAATAATTACCTCTGCCATTCAAGCGGGTACACTAATTCCAGGAGGAACTCAAACATCAGAAATGAAGGAGATGATGGTAATAAAGAGCGAGAAATATGAGAGTGCTAAACAAATGTATACAAGGTACCAAAAAGTAAAGAATTTTTACCCCCAAGAAGAACTAGAAACTGCTAATTGATGCGAACTCTACAAGTTCGATCAAATAAAGAAAGGGGGGGATTGTTATAAATAAGGGACCAGATTATCAATTTAACAATTATCCATTTATTTTGTACTACATTGTAGCTTTGTTTGAATGTAATTTTGGTCTTTGTTGTAGCTTTGTAAGTTGGGATCTCTTTTGCAGTTTAAGAAAGAAACCCACACGTCGTTGTGAAGAAACCAGCTTCTTATCAGACCTTGCATTGCAATGCAAGAATTTACAACCCCCCTCCTTACCCCTTTCGAAGCTGGCCTGCCTGGAGAGTAGTAGATAAGGAAAAGACAGAAAGAAAAAAAAAAAAGAAGAAGAAAAGGGGCTGAATATGCAAACTAGAGCTGAAAAGACCCTTGGGAGTAAAAATTTTCCCTAGACAATAATAATTTAAAACGAGCCAACAAACTTTTAAGAAAAATGAACCAGGCTACTCTAGAGGCAACTACTACCTGGCCAGCTTTTGAGTTCTCCAAGAAGTCACCGTAACAAAAAAGTCTATTGGAGCCACTGCCCTGAGGACAGCGAATTACCACCATCGCCTTCGTATACCCCTTGGTATACAGCCACGCCTCGTGAGGAACACTTGAAGGCCCGGCTCTATCACAGGGAGTGATAGAGCCGAATTTCCTCCTCCTCCAAGTCGAAGCTGGGGGCAACGAAGCTGGCCGGAGCCCCCACCCGAGCTGATCACTTTTAATAAAGGCTTAAAAAGGACCATCAGTCCTGCCCTTTTTTATTTCACATGGAGTCGTGTCCCAGCCCCACACAGCCCCTTCAGCTCCCTGGATTCCTATGCCAGCCCCACAGATTCCCCCCAAGTCCCAGAGATCCCATCCATCCCCACAGATCCCAGCCCAGCCCCCGGCTCACCCCAGCCCCCCCTGCTCTGTTTGTACCGGCCCCATCTCCAGGTCACTGTCGGCCACGTGCCGGTTCCTTTCCTTGAGCCAGGTCTGGTCATCCCAATATCCCAGGTCTGGCTATCCCAAAACCCCAGATCTGGCTATCTCAGTATCCCAGGTCTGGCCATCCCTTTATCCCAGGTCTGTCTATCCCAGTATCCCAGGTCTGGCCACATCCAGGTGTTCCCTGGACCCCTCCAGGGCTGGGTACCCACCCCCATTCCCTGCTCCATCCTAATGTTTAATAACCCATCTCTATGGAAAAATTCCTCCTGTTGTCCCACCTGACCCACCCCCAGCCCTCTGAGGAGTTCTCCAGCCCCTCCCCCAGCTCCGTTCCCAGCTCTGGACACGCTCCAGCCCTTCAATGTCCTTGTGAGGGACCCAGCACTGGCCCAGGATTCCAGGTGGGGCCTCACCTGTGCCAGGTACAGGGAGACAATCCCTGGCCTCATCCTGCTGGACACACGATTCCTGATCCAAGCCGGGTGCCACTGACCACCGGGACACACCTGGACACGTGGAGACACACATGGACACACCAAGGCACAGCTGGGCTGGCATCCAGCCACTGTCCCCAGCACCTCCAGGTCCTTTCCCAACTTCCCAGCTGCTCTTCCCGCAGCCTGGAACATTCCATGGGGTTGTTGTGACCCTGACACTTGGCCCTGTTGACCCTCACACACTCCTGGGCCCATCCCACTCCATCTATCCCATGGATCCCATGGCTCCAGCCTGTCCTGATCCCTCTGCAGAGCTTCCTGCCCTCCAGCACATCCATATCCCACCCAGCTTGAGCTCATCCATCAATTTCCTGAGGGGCTCTCAATCCCCTCATCCAGATCATCAAGAGAGGCATGGAACAGAACCATCCTGGAGGATTCCAGACATCCCATGGAGCCAAATCTCAGGCTCGTGGCTGTTCCATCTCTGGGTGTCCTGGAGATTGTCCCTGTCCCAATGGATCTGATTTTCTCCCTGACCCCAAACTTTCCTGTTCTGGGTTCTGTTCCCTGCTAAATGCGCACCTCTGCTGATTCCCATGGCTGGGAGGGGTGTGGTGATCCCGTCTGCACTCCCAGTGCCCCCAGATCTGTTCCATCCTTCCCCTGCCCACCTGGATGGGGAGAAAATACAAGGAAAGGCTCCTAAGTTGGGAGAATGGCAGGGAGAGATCCTTCATGGATTCCAGGCAAAAGGGACTCTACTGGGCGATCCTAAACCATTTATTCCCAGTCAGAATTAGAGCAGGAAAATGAGAAGGAAAAGAAATCCTAAAGCCCTTTTCCCAACCCCTCCCTCCTTCCCAAGTCCCACTTTCTTCCCAGTTCTCTCCCTCTTCCTTCCCATCAGCACAGGGAGACAGGAATGGGGGTCAGGGTCCTCCTCAG
>JACBWW010001958.1:0-10880 GCA_020086605.1 Lanius collurio | reverse complement strand
TGGCTGTTCCAAGCAAAGAGCCAGCCCCCAGCCAGCCTCTCCCTGCCACAGGAGGTGTGTGGAAATAAAAATAATGCTGATACACATGGAGGGATTGGTAATGGTTGAATTTAAGCTGTGCCTCTGTGAGGGTTTGTGTGAGGGGAGGGAAAAGAAGCGACCTGTGCCTGGTGAGGCAGTGCCACCTCTGAGGTGGTGCCACTTCAAATGTCAGACTCCAGAGCAGAGGAGGGAAAATTGGACATAATGAAAGGTGTTGGGGAGGATGAAATAAGGAAACCTTATAAATATGACTGCTTGGCAAAAGATTCTGGAAATATAAAATCTGTAAGGGAAATAGAAATGAAAGCTGGCTTTGAAATATAAGATACCAAGCTGTTAGTCAATGTACAACCAAAAAACAAAGAACTAGCCAGCTGAAGGAGAATCCCTCTTGGTTGAACAATGTCTTTAGCAAAGAAGAGGATGCTTTAGCAAACAGAAAGGTCCAAGGGTCAGAGAGACCCTGCCAGCGTGGCAGGGAAGAAAAAAGTAGTTTTAGAAAATAGTTTTTAGGAGTTAAAATATAACACAATATGGTAATGTAGTAGTTTGGATAGGTTGTATGTAAATTCTATAAGGATTTCTGTCTTCTATTGATTGGATGTTGTAATATTACCATATTCAGTATAGGAAGAGATAGAATATCATGGAACCAGACTTTTACCATTCTTATTCTTATTCTCAAGTTCTTACACTTAAGCGCTCTCTCTCTAAAGCTCTCTCTCTTAAGCTCTCTACTCTTCCTTCTTACCCCTATGCTCTCTCGCTCTCTCTGGGGCTTGCTCTAAGCTGTGGCAGCTCCAGCAGATCTCCTGCACCCACGACCCTTGCAAATAAACTGCACATTTCAGGAGCTGCCTTGAACTGTAGAAATCATCCCTGAACCGACTGAGCACAGTGCCCCCCTATAGATTTTCAACAAAAGGGAAAAGGTGGTGCTGGTGACAGTGACTGTGGGGCTGTTCTCTGCTTTCCCTTCTCCCTCTGTGCCTGTTTGTGCCGTGCTCTGCTGGAGCTGCTGCATTCCCACCACGCCCGGGACAGAAATGGGATTTTTAGGGAGTTGTTACTCCAAATAAAGCTGCTTTTTTCCCCTTTCAGACTCTGAACTTCAGGGAGAAAACACGTGCCTTGGTGGGTGTTTTGATAATTAATTTAGATTTTTTTTTAAGAGTAAGATTTAATTTTCCCAATTCACTTTATTTTCGAATTCTGTCACCTTTTGAAGGTTCCTCCTTCTACAAGGTTCTTAATCCACCTGACTTCTCCAGGCTTTGCCACATCTTCTTTTACAGGCTCTAATTGAGTTTAGCACTTTAATGGCACCTGTGATAATGCATTTAATGACCCTGCAAGGAACAGCTCAAGAGGGGGGAAGGTTTTGTTCCAGTGTTCAAATCTTAATTTTGAGGTGTTTTGGGTTCTGAAATGACATTAGAGAATCCATCCCTCTCACAGGTGGTGGATTTGGTGGAAATCTGCACCTCTTTATTCCACTGCATCTCCTGAATGTGACACAGAGTCCCTGCAGTTGGGTCATCACGTTGAGCTGATAAAATTCTCCTCAACCAAAATTTTTGGTCATGGAAGAAGCTGCTGAGTGTGTTCTAAATGTCTCAATTTTCCAAATTCTGGGGTTTGGGACCCAGGTGGACAATGAGCACTTCTCTCTCCGTGTGCTCTTGATTTTTTTTGAGCACTTCTGATCTGGTTTCTTTCTTTTGTGATGAACACAAAATGTTCTGAGGGAGTTTGACACCAGAAAAAGACTTTTTAAAGTCTTTTAGAAAGGCTTGACAGTTAAAGAAAAGTAACTGTTAAAAATTCATTTGTAGCCTGGCAAAAAAGGGGTTTAGTAGAGGGAGTAAAAAATAAATAGCAGAGGAAATTCCACCAGAGTGGAGAAATAAGGAATGTGTGGGATTATTTGAAATGTTGGGTCCTCTGTGTGTCCATTACCTGCCACCACAACTTTCAGTCTGCCTCCATCCCTTTTTAAATAGCCCCAGCAGCCAGAAGCTTCTTTGGAAATTATGAGCTGGCCCCTTGTAAGGAGAAAAATATTAACTGCTGAATTTACATCGACAGAAATGCGCTGTGGTAATAGCTGAATTAACACTGAATTTAAAATCTCAGTGGGTCTTATTTTACTGAAGCCTTTTGAATTAAGAATGATTATTTATTTCTTCAAGTGTTTTTTATTTTTCTTTGCATTTTGTCCACTAGCTAATTAACACCTAATAAAAGTTTGGTGGAATTATGTATTTCATAGTTGGGTTTAATTAAGCAGAACAATACGAGGAGCTTTTCATTATGAAGGCATTGTGATGAACCGTGTGGCAAGTGGGGGATTTCATTTCTTCAAGAGCCTTTCCTGAGGGAAAGAATTCCCAAATTAATCCTGTAAACTTGCAATAATCTAAGTACTGGCCAGGCAGCATCCAGTTTGCTCTTCATTCCTCCCAGTGCTAATTAGAAAATCAGAGTTTTGCCTAAATAAACACAAACCCAGAGCTGTGTGTAAGCAGGTTCTGAGTGCTGAGACACCTTTCCAGCTGAAACAGCTCTTAAATTCTGCATCTTTTTTTGTGCTACTTGAAGAGCTTTTGCAAAAACAAATTTGTAAACATATGGCCAAGGTCTGAAGTGCTTTTGAAGCACAATTTTGTAGCTCATCACTTCTTCCCAGTGACAGTGGGGACATTTATTCTGATGGTTGCATCTCTACTAAAGGTTGTAAAGTTGGGAGGGTGTTGGCAATGAGCATCTCTGCCTGCTCCAAGTGGGAATGTTTCCTTCCAAGGGAAGGAAAAGAGGGACTCAGGGAAAAAGGAATGCAGGGACAAAGTTCAGCAATGGAAAAAATGATTCTCCTGAGAGGCTCTGTTTGGTTTCCCCTGTGCTTAAATCATGGCTGATGTAGCTTAAAGGTAAAATTTACTCTTCTGTCAATAACTGTTGAATTTCTGAACCCACGTTCTGTGATAATGCACCAGAATGTAGAAAACAAACCCTTTTTATTTAGGTTAGAATAAACCCAGATTTTGCAGACTTTGGCACTACGTGTTTTAAGACTGAGAGTTTGATTGACCCTTAATTAATGGAAGATTTTTGGCATAGATTGGGTTTGAAATTTTTTGATGGGATGATCTTTTGAAAAACACTCACTTGCCAAAACAAACTGGGATTTGATTCATCTTTTCACTCTCCAGGATTTTTCAGGCCCACACCTGAAATGTCCCAGTTTTCCCCCATGGATTTGTGCCTGTGAGGAGCTCTGGCTCTCCTGTTCCCTGCAGAGCTCCTGGAAATGGGTGAGTTTTCCAGGCAAATCTGAGTTTTGAAAATCCAAATTCTGGTGACAGATCTGATTCTCCACGAGGATGGAAATTCAGCTGATCAGAGAGTAAAATACTTGGAAACCTGGGCTGGGGTTGATAAATATTTCTAAATCTATCATTCTTTGGGGTTTCCTATTGCCAAATATTGTTTAAAAGTGAATGAATTTCAGCCTTTGTTTGTTCAGCTCCTGTTTTCTGACAAAAGCTGTGGGAACAGGCAGGAACAGGCACTGGGCTGATTTACAGAGAAGCATTTCCCTCAAAAAAAGGGGAAAAATGCAACCCAATGCCCTTTACAATTTAACTTAATGAAAGCTGGCTTTGAAAGTTCTGAACCACGAGGCTGCAGGAGGTGCTAATTAGCAAACAAGCTTAAAAAAAATTTAAAAAGTGGAAACCAAAGTCAGTGAAAAATGGAATCCACTTGTAGTGAATAAGATTTGTTCTGTGCCTCGTTATTCCTGGGGGTGCCCAGGGAGGGAGCCTGGGATGGTCCCTGGGCTCCCTGTGGGAGAAGAGCCTTTTGTGTGCCCAAGGATGTGGCAGAACTGCTGACAAATGACACTAAAACCCTCCCAAAGCAGCCCAAAAATCAGAATATTTTCCATCTTGAAACATGAACTTGCTAATGCTTTTGTAGTTTTTATTTAAAATGATATATTTATCATAACAGTGCAGAGTTGGGAGAGCTCTTGCAATGATTCTTGTCTGAATCTTGATTTAGTGATGCTTTTTGGGCATGGACAAACGCCCTGCTAATAAAGGTGGGGTTCTCTGTGTGCTGCCTGATGGTTTTTCAATCTCAGAGGGATTGCACTGCAAATGTAGAATTACAGGAACTGGACAGCAGGGAAAGGAGCCCAGGCTGGAGGCTTCACACTGAGAAAATCTGAGCCTCCCTGAAAGCAAAAATGGTCACATCTGGCAAAATCCTTTGTGTTGCTTCTTTCTGGGCTTCCTCTGAGGGAGCACAAGATGGGAAGGTGCCTTCAGGATGGAAGTGGGGTGGGGAGACTCCTCTTTCTGCCCTGTGTGGTTTGTTCCCTTGCAGGCTGTAATTCCAGAGGTGGTTTTGGAATCCAGGAGTTTGCAGTGGGATGTCTGAGAGCCACACCTCCAGCAACAATCAATCCAGCAAAATGTGACAGAAATCATGCAATGGTTTGGGTTGGAAGGGACCCTAAAACTCATCAAATTCCACCTCCACTATCCCAGGCTGCTCCAATCCCAATCCAACCTGGCCTTGGACACTTCCAGGGATGGGGCAGCCACAGCTGCTCTGGGCAATTATGGTCAAAGATTGATGAAGAGAACTTTTGAAAGGGATTGGATCGGGGAAAGATTCAAAAGGAAGAGTTGGGTTTATTTTGCTTGACCTAAAAATGTTCTGGTGTGAGACCTAAACTCACCTCGAAAAGAGGAGGTGGTTGGGTTTTCCTTTGTGGTAGTTAAATGTTAAATTCCACTTTTCTTTCCCAGACATTATGCTGACGTGATAAACAGAGAGATTTTATTGAATCTACGTGAGCAAACAGAATTTTTCAAAATCATTTTTGAATGAGGCCTGACATCCGAAGCAACTCTTCTAAAATATTTCGTATTATTTTGGTGTTGTGATTGAAATTCTTGCAAAGAGATGTTTTTGTGGCTGCTCTTTCTGAACAGTAACTAATTATGTTGAAAGGATTACTGTTGTCATTTTAAGAGCAGCAAAATGATGATAAAGTACAAAAATGGGGAGAGAGTTGGTGATTTGCAGTCTCGGAAGAGCAAATGGAATTAACTTGAAATAACTCTTTACATTGCTACAGTCAGAAATGGGCAGGATGTGCTTTTTCCACAGAAGCTGCAGACTTTATTTGGTTTGTTGCTTGATTTGCTCTCGCTCTGATTAAATTTGAACGTGACTGTGCCTCTCACATGAGCAAATATTGCTCAGCAGAAGACCCACAGATTGTGGTCCCCTGTTCAAGGCTGAAAGATGTCTCTGGGAGGGTCTCAGGAAGGTTTCTAAGTGGAAAAAAAGGGGATTTTTAAGGGATTCAAGGTGTTGTTCCTGCTCAGTTTGAATTACAGGGTCCTTTGTCAGCTTTTTGCATGTGGGAGCCTCGTGTGGGGTTTGGGTCCTTTATTGGGTATTCCCAATCCCAGTCTTTTTGTCAGATTNCAATCCCAGTCTTTTTGTCAGATTCCTGCTCTTTCCTGAGGAAAATCCCTGCAGGTGCTGCTTTTGGACTTGGAGCCTGCCCTGCTTTGGTTCTGAGGATGATTTTTGGAGGGGCAGGACAGGTTTTGCCTCAGAAGGCGGTTCCAGAAGCACTTCCTGAAGCTCTCAGGATTTTTCTAGGCCTCTCCTAATCTCAGGATTTACATTAAACCACTGAATCTGCATTTCCCAAAGAAGTCTCATGGGAGGTGTGAGAATTCCAAGGAATTGTGTGCCCAGTGTGAATAACCCTCCCTCGAAGGATCCCAGGGCCCTTCTGTGCCCACTCATTTGAACTCCAAGCCCACAGTGACCTTTTCCAGGACAATTTTAGTCCCTCAGCATTCTTTTAGCCCTTGACTCCCAACCTTTGTCCCAGGTTTTCTGTTCAGCATTTCCCCCTCCATCTCCTCAATCTCTGAAGTGGTTTTTGCCTGCAGCAAAAACACCTGGAGAAAACTGGGATCAATGTACAGAGGTTGTGAATTTTCCCTTGGGAATGTGAGCATGTCCAGGCTCAGTTTGGCTTCGTCCCTCCCAGAGAAGGGACAAACACCAGGAAAGTTTCTCTGGACTCTCAGTGTGGCTTATCAGAACTCAGCCCTAACTGAGTTATAGCAGCAAAACTCATTAAAAAACTTCATTAAGGACCCCTAGGGCTTGATTCTGCTTCCATTTATGATTAGCAGGGATAATAACCCAGATCAGGTTGATGGCATTACCCTGGTCTAAATCAATAAAGGAAGAAAGTGATATTTCACTTAAATTAATGGAAGGCTACAACAGATTTTTTTTGGTCCTTTTATGAAGCACAGTTTAGCTTCAGTAGGGAATGAAAGGAGGGAATTGAAAGGATAAATAAAATTTCAAAGGACCTTTAAAGTCTTATAGTATGAGGTGGTTATTCAGAAAGGAGCAGTTGTTTATAGGAAGAAGAATTTGCCAATTTTTGTGACTGGATTTTTAAGTTCAGAGCAGATGTTTTCTCTCCTGGCAGCTCAAGCTAACAAAGTCCACCTAAAGAATCTAAGAACTGAGGAGAATCCCTTAAAGTTTTGTTTGTTTTTGTATTCTCTTTTTTAAATATCTGGTTTTAAGCCTTGAAATTTGAGCAAAATTTGAGGAAGGAGAAAAAATGTGAAAAATACAAGTGACATAAAACACCCCTAAAGTCCCCTGATTCCTGACTCTGATTTAGGGCTGTAATCACCGTTTCCAGGCTTTAAATGGAGAAATTTAGGATTAGACTGAACTTTTGAGACTTGAGTTTTGTTTCTAGGATTACCCTCCATCTGCTTGACAGTTTTGGGCAAAAATGGGACAGTTTTATCATTAATTCTTTAGTTCTCCTGTGGAATTTTTCATCTTTTTTCCCCTTGTTCTTTCATTGATTTCTCTGGGGACAACCAGTTTGGGAAGAGGGCAGAGGGAATGAAATAAATTGATTTTCATGGACATTTTCATTCAGTTTTTGGCTGTGTTTGCTGTGCCCTTTGGGATAAAGGCTTGGCCTCTGGGTACATCACATTTCCTGTGGCTACCCTAAAAGAGGTGAGGGCACTTCTTCACCTGGGTGGAAGTTTGTGCTGTTGCTTTTATTTCTGCTGTCCCATTGATTAATTTGTTAAAATGGAATAAAATATTATTGGAAGAGGCTCCTGCCACAGGGCAAGGGAGGAGGTGGAACCACCCCATTTGTTTTAGGAGATGGGAGTTTCTAGGGGAGAAAACTCCTGAATTTGAGACTCTTTCCATGGCAGGGACCGTTGTGGGATTGTGGCTGTTCTTGACTTGACACTCTTGAGTTGTGACCCTCAACCTCCTCATGAGGGGGATGTTTGCTGTGGCCAGAAAAGAGGGATTTTATCTTCCAAAACCCTCCACAATCACAGTTAGAGGAACTCTCCAGCTGTGCTGGATTTGTATCTGATGGATTTGGGTGTCTGGTGGCTCCCAATGGATTGGGAGGCAGCCTCAGAGAGGAATTTGAGGGTTATTCCAGCAGCACCAGCAGGAGTGGCAATGTGCAACCCGCTCACCTGGAGCCTTTTGATTTTAATTCACACCTTCCTGAGCAAAATGGAGCTCAAAGAAGTGAACAGATCCCATCAGCTTTTGAAGAAAGACCTTGAGAGCTTGTGAGGAGAATGAGGAGAAGATGAAAGAGGCAGCGTGGGGGGTGTTGGGGTGGGCATGAACTGCAGGGCACTTCTCTAATTAGTTTAAGGATTTAATATTTTTTCCTATTTATGAACTTCCTGTAGAAATCCATGGCAACATCTGAGGGCCTAGAGGACTTTATGGAATTTTTAGCTTCCTTCCCACCCTAGATATATTTTTTAGGTCAAAAGGGCACTTTTGCTCCATTTGGAACAATGGCTTGTTGTTAGGAATTAAAAGGAATATTCAGAATGATAAATACCTTGCTTACAACTTGCTCAGAGAGATCCTTCCCAGCATTTTCTCAGGATCTCAGAGCTTGAATTCCCAGCTCTCCTCTGGAAGATTGTTCCATGGTCAGATGTACCCTGAAGGACAATGAATTTTTCATTGGGTTCTGAATGTTGGGTTTTTTTCCTCGAGTTTAAACCATGCCTGATCACCAAACCATGCATCCTGTTGGACTGATTCATGCATAAAAATGCATTTTTAGCTGCATTTGCTTCACTAAGTGCATTTTTTTCCTTCCTCTGCTTGCCAAAAACTGATGCAGACCTGTCCTAAGTGTTTTTCCAGGCAACAGAAACTCTGTAATTATGCATAATTGTGATTAAAAACCATGATGTTAATATAATGGGTGTGAAGCCTCTGGTTTGATTCAAGCAACCTGAGGGGAAAAATCCTTTGCAAAGAAATGTGGCAGCACTCATTTGTGTGCAATAACATCATCAAAAATATTGCAGCTAATTACAGCTCATTTGGGGAGACTTTTACCCTGGAATTGTTCAGTTGTACCCTGGGCTGCACTGGGGTGGTGGTTTTGTCATGTATTTGTCACATTCATGGAAAAATGGTGCATTTTGGTTTTTTTCCAATGGATCAGGTTGTCTCTGCCAAGATAATGCCCAGGGGATGGGACCTTGTCAGGGCACCTGCTCTGGATGCTGGGGAGGCAAAGCTGGGGCATTTATCAGAAATAATCAAGGTGAAGTGGAGACATTTCACTGCAAAGCCAGGAGGCTTTTATCCTGTCAAAACTGTCTATATGATGTTTTTCCATATTTTATTCCCCTTTACCTGCATCTACACCAAGTGGCTCATGGGCAGGATTCTTGCCATTTTGCCTTAATGGTGCTGCAGGTTTTTGTGTTGCTGAAAAGCTGTGTCCTGGTTGGATCAAGGAACAGATTCACATTTTGGGAGTGGAAGATGCAACCCTTTCATGTTTCTTGAGAAATCCTGGAATCACAGCAAGATTCCTGCTTGTGTGCAAGGAGCATTCAGTTTTCCTTGCTGCTTATCAAATCAAAGGTGGAATGGGTTCCTGTGGGGAGAGGGCAGGGTTGGATGGGATACTGGGAGTGAATTCCTGGCTGGGAGAGGAGTGAGGGGCTGGGATGGAATTCCCGGAGAAGCTGGAGCTGCCCCTGGATCCCTGGCAGTGCCCAAGGCCAGGTTGGATGGGGCTTGGAGCAATCTGGGGCAGTAGAAGGTGTCCCTGCCCGTGGCAAATGTGCCAGGATTTACTGGAGCCCACGTGTGATGGAAAAGGGCAGCCCTGAGAGAGCAGAACCGAAAACCCAGCAGGGAGAGACACTTGAGGAGAAAAGGTGAGCTCCAGCAGAGCTTTTGCAGTGCCAGGAGTGCCAGCAGCCCTGGAGAGAGGAGGCATCTCAAGGCTTGGCACTGCTCCTTGTGGAGTGGTTCCCGTGGAGCTGCTGAGAGCACTGGGGATTTCACTGCTGTGCAAACCGGGCTGAGAGCGGAGATGGGAGGCCCAGCAGGAGCTGCCCGGAGTCAGCTCGAGGATCACAGCTTGTTCCACAGGCTGTTGGATCAGACCCCAGCAGCTGAGAGGTTTTGATTCACTCTGTTTGATATGCATCTGCCAGGACTGGTGGAATAATGGGAAGAGGCTCCTTGACCCCAAACTCTGCCGCTGGCAACGTCTCTGGAGGAGAGGGGTGAAAAATTTGCATTTACATGAGGTTTCCACTTCATGAATGCATTAGCCAGCAATTCTGGGTTGATAAGTGGTGATGGGTGTTTATCTCGCTGGTGTACACAGCAAAAGTTACAGCTATTGCTGCTGCAAGGAGAAATAAGTGTAGGAAAAACGCAGGAATTTGGGATGTGTGAGCAGTGCTGCTTTTGGGAATAAATTCCAGCTCATCTACTGCCCAATTTGGGAAATATTGCCTGATAAACACGGCAGCTCAGACCTCTGCCCCCAATCCACTGCCATTTATCCATGTGGAAAGCAGTGAATCCAAGGTTTGATCTGGAGCAGAGCTGTGGGCAGGGGGGCTCTCAGGGTGATTGTCCCACACTGGGGTGACCTCACCTTGACTCTTGGGAGCAGTTCTGGGCACTGTGTTGTGGTTTGACATAATTCTTATGTCACAGAGGTAAAAGAAGTAAGTAAGAGATGATCTGACCCAAACCACCACACACTGCAATATAAAAAAGGTATGAAACTGTTGGGGAGTGTCCAGAGGAGGTCAGGGAAGATGGTGAAGGGTCTCGAGGGGAAGGAGGATGAGGAGCAGCTGAGGGCACTTGGAATGTTCAGCTGGAGGAGAGGAGACTGGGGGGAAATCATTGGGGTCTGCAGCTTCCTTGTGAGGGCAGGAGCAGGGACAGGCACAGATCTCTGCTCTGTGAACCTGAGGGAAGGGCTGCAGAAGTGCCAGGGGAGGTTTAGGTTGGATATCAGGAAAAGATCCTTCCTCCAGAGGGTGGTCAGGCACTGGAACAGGGAATGAAGCAGATATTTATTGATTATCAGTTGTTCCCACCTCAGGGCAATGTGGGTGCAGCATCAGAGTGCACAGCCCCTGCTTTATCCTCTTCCAAGCCTGAACAAGCTGGAGAAATAGATTTTATTTTCTCATTAATGAAATATTAATTGCGTGTTTATATTTTGGTGTGGCCTAAAGTGAATATTAAAGTGCCCATAAATAAAATATTGCCAACTTTAATACAGGATGGGGTTTTCTCACATTTGTCTTAAATGAGCTCATTACAGTGGAGAAGATAATAAATATTTGATATCAGGGCATGTTAATGAGGTGCTTGCTCATGAATTCAAAGTGTTTAGCAGAGTTTTCTCTCCCCTTCAAACATGTTAT
>JACBWW010001957.1:0-10888 GCA_020086605.1 Lanius collurio | reverse complement strand
TTTCCCTTTTCCCTTTTCCCTTTTCCCTTTTCCCTTTTCCCTTTTCCCTTTTCCTTTCTGCCCATTCCTCTTCCCACCTGGGCCTGTAGCTGGGAGTATTCACTCCTTAACTGCTCTTGTGGGGCTCAGTCCCATGGACATTCCCATGGACATTCCCATGGACATTCCCTCTTTCCCTTCCCATCAGGGCCAGGCTTGTTGAGATCCCACAGTGCTGGCTCTGTGCACCACAGAATTCCAAACCTGGCCTTAGAGCTGAGACTGGACCTGGGGCTGAACAAACCCATCCCCACCTCCAGGATAACCTGTGGGGAGCCTGGTGCCAGTAGGGTGGGTTGAGAAATCTTTGAGGGATTTTATGGATTCTCTTTCAGTTTTGTTTGCACATAGGACTGAAAATTTGGCTTTTCCCCTCCTTTTTGGGGAGCAGAGTGAGGAGTTCCAGGCCAGGAACAACCTGGGATAGTGGAAGGTGTCTCTGCCCACGGCAGGGGTAGAATGAGAAGATCTTTAAGGTCCTTTCCAACCCAAACCATCCCACGATTCTCTGAATTGAGGGGCTTTTGCCCAGTGTTGGACTCCATTTCCAGTTTTGTGAGCCAGCCCCCAGACTGGATGTGCTGCTCTGACAGAAGCAAACGAGATTCTCAGAGATCTCTTCAGATTTTATTCAGCAGAGTATGTTTTGCTTAAAGGCAAAGCACAGCATGGATCAGTCCTGTTGCTTTTAAAAGAGAAAAAAGTGGGACATCAGAGAAATAAGTAGGACATGAGGTGCAACAAGAGCTAAATCCACAGCAACCTGAGGCAGAACATCATGGCAAACCATGCTCCAGGGTGTAAAATACAGAGCACTGAAAGCAGGCAGAGATTTTTTACAACAGGTACACACAGGCTTTGCACACCACCCAAGTTATGTGGTTCCCAAAGCTGATTTCATCTCCGTGTGCCACATCAGATGCTGCAAAGTGGGACAGGCTGGGCTGACAGAGCACATCTTGGGACTGCTGAGCTGGGGTTATCACACAGAGAGGGCTGAAAGCATTTGGCTTTGCCAGCTGGGGGGATTTTCTTTGGTCTCTTCCAGAAATGGGGAGAATTTTCATTTGTGCCTGTTCTGCTCCACAGTGATCTTGGTTTTGCTTTTTTTTAAAATTTAGCCTTTTTAAAATTAAGGGTTATAGGATGAGATAAATGTTGGAACAGAGTGTTGGAAAGGGGGAAGCCTGGAGGATGTGATTATGGGAGGAAGTGAGAACTCAGGGAGTTTAGGGAGTGATCAGAGGGCAGCAGGAATAGGGAATGTGAGGTTGGTTGTGCTGATGGGCAGAGCGTGGCTGGAGCACGGGCAGAGGTGGTTCCTGGCCCCAGGAAAACCATCCAGCCCATAGGATTGGGAAATGGGGCTGTTCCCTGTTGGATGCTGAGGATCAAACAGAGGCCAGGATGTGCAAGGTGTGAGGTGTGACCCCCCCAGGGGCAGCAGGGCTGGGTCTGGGGCACTGAAACCCCAGCACCAGCGTGGGGCAGAGCTGGGGGCACCGGAGCTGGGGCAGCTCTGGGCTGCAGGAACAGCTTCTCACCTGGCACAGGGAAACCCCAGAAATAACTCACATATTAATATCAATATCACCAACAATAATAACATCAACCCAGCAACTCCAGAATAAGAAGGTGGGGGGAATAAAAGGGTTTTAAGTCAAGTGAGATCTTTTAGATGTTTGAAAGAATCAGGTAACTCTGAGGGTTTGGGGATACCTGCCCTCCTAAAAGCAGGTACCAGAAAGGTGTCAGCAGCCTCTAGGATGGCTCAGAGTGTTCCCAGCCTGGCACTGTGGGTGCCACTGCCCGTGCCTGTGTTGAGAACAAGCTGCAGCAGCCTTTGCTCAGGGCCATTTGAAGGCCACCCACAGGGTTTATTCTTGCAGAAAGCAGAGGCAAAGACTAAACTATTGTAGCTGCAGGTGCTTCTTTGCATGCCAGGGACACAGACAGAGGGTTGGGGTGGCAGAAAGGATGGCAAAGAGCCCTGGTGCTCTCCTGGTCCCGGGGCAGGAGGAGCCAGCCCCAGAGTGCAGGGTAAAGCTGAAGGACACACTGCCCCAGGACATTGTTTCTCCATGCACAAAGTCCTCTCTGCCACACATCTGATTTCTTCCAGGTGCTGAACTTACAGGTGGATGTTTCTAATGGCTCCCTGCAGCTTTTACACAAAGCTACATTCAAGGTATTTTGCATTTTGGCTCTTTCTGATGTTCAGATCCCTGGGTTTCATTAGTGGGGGTTTATCAAAAGAAGGCTTCTGTGACTTTTTACAAACACAGCAAATACTGCACTGATCAGTGCCTTCCAGCTTTAAAAAAATAATTTAAAAGTCAAGGATATAATACTCTTCTATCACAACAAATAATGTAAAAGTCTTCACATGAGTCAATCCTATCAGGCAGCTGTGGAAGTCACACTGTCACTGATCCTGCAGTGATAACTGATTTCAGTGCAAGAGAAATGTTTGCTTTCACCCTTTGAAAATTGTACTCAGGCTGCTTTATGGCAAGGAGTAAAAATGTCAATCTACTCTTTCATTAAAAGGTGGAGGCGTGGGTGTAGAACAATGCTGTTACCTGTTGGTGTTTTGAAAAATAGCTTTCCACAGAGGTTACTAAAGAAATCTTTTAGAAAGCACCGACTTGTTGGCAGTGGCACAGAGATAAAGCAACAGGCACAAATGAATGCTAGAGGGAAAATCAGTCTCTAGAAGGTGGCAATCCCTTTCAGGATTCATTTTTCCCAGTAAGTTTTTGAAGCTGTTTTGCAGGCCACTCTGGATTTCCTTCCATTATAACTATTTAAAAAACTTCAAATAATTCAGTTGAAAATGGTTTTCACTCTAAAAAGTAGGAAACAAGGCATCATGTAGAAGGCTTTTGTCTTTCCTGCACCCTTCCTTCAGGCACTGCACTTAAAGTGAGCTGCTCTGTATCTCAATATATACATATATATATTTCTATTTACACACCTCTGGCGTGTTTTTTCCACCCAAAGCCAGGTGTTTACAGCATGCACTGTCCCACACTCATGCCATAACAGCAACACACGATTTCTTTGAAAGTCTTCCTCATCTCCAGGCTCCTGAAGGCGTAAATGAGCGGGTCAATGACCGAGTTGCACATGATCAGCACCAGGTAGGTGTTGAAGTGCGCGGTGTAGCAGATGCAGTAGGGGTTCATGGGGCAGGAGATGATGAGGATGAGGTGGAGGAAGAAGGGCGCCCAGCAGACAATGAAGACCCCCAGGAGGATGGTGATGGTGACAGCGCCCTTCATGCAGGTGCGCTGGGGGGGCACGCCCTCGACGGGCAGCGCCGCGATGCGCTTGACGTGCAGGCGGGCAAACAGGAACATGTGCACGTACAGAGAGGCCATGAGCAGCAGCATGGTGAAGAACATGGTGATGAGACACACAATGACAGTTTTGCTCTCCGAGTAGGCAATGAAAATGATGCCACAGATGATGCAAGCCACCCAAATGAGCACAATGAGGGTCAGGGCTTTCTTCACCGTCATGATGCTGTGGTAACGGAGGGCATAGAAAATAGTGATGTACCTGTCAATGGCTATGACCAAGAGGTTGCAAATGGAGGCTACCAGGGAAATACAAATCATTGAGTCAAAAACATTGTCCATGTGCTGGATGAAGTGGTCATCGATGATCAGGTAGCCGCTGCTGAGGATTGCAATCATGACGGTCTCCAGGGCGTTCGACATGCTCACCAACATATCTGCCACGGCCAGGCTGCACAGGAAGAAGTACATGGGAGAGTGCAGGTTCCCATTCTTCAGCACTGCCAGAATGACAAGGATGTTTTCCAGGAGGCTGATGATCCCCAAAGTCAAGAAGACCTCGGCTTTGATGAAGACCTGCTCACAAAATCCATCGCCACTCCTGTTGTTCAGGGTGGAGTCGTTGAAGTCCTCAGTGATGTTAAGCAGCATGGGCTGAAATGAGAATGCAAAGTGTGTGGTGTTCATTGTCAGCAAAGTGACTGTGGACATGAGAGAGCACAGGTTAAAAAGAGGAAAAAAAAAAGGAAAAGAGAAACAAGTCCTTCCAAGAGCTGCTGTGCATATGGGGTGGAATCAAGCAGGACTTCAGTCACTTTTACAAGTGCAAACATCAAGAAGTCTGCATTTACAGCGAGTTTTATATCAGGCTGCTCTTCCCTTGATAAGAAAGTGAGCTTTGAAGCTTGTAGGCAGCAGCCAGTTTTCTCTGCAGGGAAGGATCAGCAGCAGGACACTGCTGGGTTTGGCTCTCCTGGTGATTAAAAGCAGGGAGTTCTCACATCTGCTGGGGCAGGTGGGGTGCCAGCGTGTTGCAGCTCAGTCGAGCATCTGTTGCTATTTCAGTGGGAAGAAAGGAAAAGAGAACTAAGGGATTTATACATGCAAGGAAGAAAAACCAACTCCTACTTCATCCTGCGAGCAGAGCATTGGCCATTGGAGAGCGAGCACCTTTGTGAGTGACAGCTGGAGCACCTGGAGCGGCATCCCGGAGCATCCGAGATTGTCTGGCGCCCTCTGCAGATACCGAACAGGACGGATTTGACGTAAAATTCTTCTGGAAAATGGGGTTTTCATCCCGTATAAGTTTCTGCCTGTTCCGGGCAGCCGGGTCCTGCCTGCCCTTGGGAAGGCTTGGGGCAGGCAGGATGCTCATACACCACCCGTGCACGTTTGAGCACCCTGAGTAGCCACTGAGACTGGTCTTAACTGGGATTGTGCCCATTTAAACCTCTGCAGGACCGAGGAGATTTTCATTTATCACATTTTAGCAGGCAAGCATAAGGTGGATTTTCCTTGCACTTCATTAATTCTATATTTCTGTGGTGCAATTTTCTTAGTTTGATCTTTTTGAAGCACTTGCTGATGTCTAAACTCTTCCCAGCTCATGTTTTTGCATAGGTGCTTTAGAACCAAAGCCATGCAATGTCACTTAGATTAATGCTTGGGGCTTCTGTTGCAGGTTTGTTAGCTAAAAAAAGTCACCAATTTCTCCCAGTCTCATTCTGAGCCTGCAGAATTATTGTCATGCACCCACAATTCAATACCAAGAGCCAACAAATCTCAAATTGAACCTCCAGGTTAAATTTGTCAGTTTTACAAAGACAATATTCAGAACAGTAATTTTAAGTGATTAAATAGCTGAGGACTTGCCCAAGTTGCACTGGTAATGTTTTAAAGATCTTAATTAGTCTCTTCCTAAATTCACAGTGATGTATTTTAGGGCAGATATTTGAAACCAGCAAACTGCCTCTCCCATGCCTCCAATCCCATGGAAGAGACATTCCCTCCATCCAGTCTGGCAGGTGTGGATGCAAACCTGGAGCAGCAACCTCTGCTTTGTGCAGAAGCCTCAGTGCTTCCTGCTGGCTTTTGGGGCCGATGGAGTGCACCAGGGCAGTGATTTCTGGGCAGAATGGCTGTACATGTCCTTGGAAATGCTGTTTTTCCAGGTGAGGAGGAGCCCATCTTGGCAAAGCTGGGCAGATGCCCCTCCCTGCCAGCTCTGAAGTGGCAGGTGGAGGCTGTGTCCCCCCAGGGCGAGGGCAGCATCCAAAGGCACAGCCCACCCCGGAGGAGCAGCACCCAAAGGCACAGCCCACCCCGGAGGAGCAGCACCCAAAGGCACAGCCCATCCCGGAGGAGCAGCACCCAAAGGCACAGCCCACCCCGGAGGAGCAGCACCCAAAGGCACAGCCCACCCCAGAGGAGCAGCACCCAAAGGCACAGCCCACCCTGGAGGAGCAGCACCCAAAGGCACAGCCCACCCTGGAGGAGCAGCACCCAAAGGCACAGCCCACCCCGGAGGAGCAGCACCCAAAGGCACAGCCCACCCTGGAGGAGCAGCATCCAAAGGCACAGCCCACCCTGGAGGAGCAGCACCCTCCTGGGCTTGGCTCTGGATTTCCTGCTGATGGAGGGGCTCTGCTGTTTGGGGCACCCACAACTGAAGCACTTCCCAGGAGTGCTGGGCCATTCACATTCCAGTCCTGGCCTGCCCATCTGGCCAGTGCCAGCAGCATCTCTGTTCCTGTAGGTGTTGACACAGAATGCTCCATCCCTTGGTGCCACACTGCTTCAAGGGCAGCTGCAGATTCCCCCCCCTCTCAGCTGGGACAGGAAGTCATTAAATGTGTGGCATCATGAGCTGCTGAATGTTTGTGGCAGCAGGACAAGCTACTGCTTGCACTGAGGTGCAATTTGAAGTGGAAATTGAATGTTGGACACCAAAGTGGATTAATGGCACTATCAGCTCGGCCATTAAGTGCTAAAAATACTGGGCTAGAGCCTCGTGTGTGACAGCAAACTCAGACTGACTCTGTGCAGAGAGGAGAAGAAGCTGTGTCTGCACAAAAGACAGCAACGTGGGAGCCCTTATTTTCAAAAGGATTTCTCTGCTCAGCACTGGAAAACCTCCACGATCTGGAACATCACAATATATTTTGTATTTTCCTCTAACAGGTGCTGCTCCCCAGCTGTCAGTTCCTGCTTTGTGTCCCAGGATACAGGTGGTGACTGGGCTCATGGCAGGTTGCTCTCACATCCCCTCCAGTGCTGCAGTGGATCTGTGTCCTGGCAGTGCCCGGCACCTGAGGGGTGGCAGATTGCCAAAATGATGCCACACATTCCTATCCTCCATCTCCTAGACAGGGAAGTCCACTCATCTTGGACAGGAGAGCAGAGCAAGAGCAGAGCATTGCTCCAGGCCATGGTGTATAAAATGAAATAACAGCTTGGTTTAGGTCCCCTTTTCAGCAGAACCTGGTGAGGAGAAGGGTGCAGAGTCAGGGCTGGGAGGTGTCTGTGTGGAAGGGTGCAGAGTCAGGGCTGGGAGGTGTCTGTGTGGAAGGGTGCAGAGTTAGGGATGGGAGGTGTCTGTGTGGAAGGGTGCAGAGCCAGGGCTGGGAGGTGTCTGTGTGGAAGGGTGCAGAGTTAGGGCTGGGAGGTGTCTGTGTGGAAGGGTGCAGAGTCAGGGATGGGGGATGTCTGTGTGGAAGGGTGCAGAGTCAGGGATGGGAGGTGTCTGTGTGGAAGGGTGCAGAGTCAGGGCTGGGAGGTGTCTGTGTGGAAGGGTGCAGAGTTAGGGCTGGGAGGTGTCTGTGGAAGGGTGCAGAGTTAGAAATGGGAGGTGTCTGTGTGGAAGGGTGCAGAGTTAGGGATGGGAGGTGTCTGTGTGGACTCCCCAAGTTTTGCCTGGTCCATTGCCCTTCCCAGCTCTTTGCCCAAGGCCTGGAGGGAAGAAGCTGCAGCCTGGGCTGTGCTCAGGGCTGTTGTCAGTGGAACCCACGATGGAAAAGTGCAGCTTGAGTGGACCAGTCAATGCTGGGATCTTTGCTGGGTCAGAGTGAGTCAGGAAGCTCACGGTACACCCAAGTGTTTGCTTGCAGCTCTGTTAATGTCCAGGAAGTGTCACCCTCTGCTTGAATCAGTGACTGAGCTGCCCTCCTCACCTCCTGTCTCAGGCTCTGCAGTCCATGACTAATGCTCCTGTTCACAGCCTGCTCTCCAGGCATTGGGAGAGCACATTTATTTGGTACCCAGGGAGCAGAGTCCTCCTTCAGCTGTGTGCTCCTTCACTCCCTGGACTCCAGCCCCAAACCTGCTGTTTTTTACATCCCCTGGTGTGTGAAGAAGTCCTTGGTTGCTGTCCCTGTGGTTGCCATGCAACTGGCACCTCCTGGCTGTGCTCTCCTGCCACGTTTGAGTCCAACAGCAGCTGGGGCCGGAGGTCAGGGGAGAATGGGTGCTTAGGAGGGAAAACATCTCTTACACCATTGTTCATTCCCCCCATCATGGATATTGTACCTCCTTCCCATACTTTATTCTTTTGGCCTCCAGGCCAGAATCCCTGGCCTTTTTTGTTCCTTGCAGAAGGAGAGGAAACGTGTGTTTCAAAAACCTGGCATGACTCAGGCTCTCCTAGCTGTGGTGATTACAGGTGGTAAAGAAATCTCTGTGGGTTTGGCCCCCACAATCACCCCCTTCTGAGTATTTCACATGAGGAGTTTTCACCCCCCAGAAGTTTATAGACACAAGGGGTTATTTTTATGCTCATTTTATTTCACCTCCCAGACTGTGATTCTGGCTGCAGAAGAACTCCTCAGCCTCCAGAGTGATTTACTGGAGGTGGGTTGTGGAGATGGCCTTCAGGGTCTCACGTAGCTGAGAGACAGAAAACTTCTGGAATGCATCTCACGTTCAAAACTCGTGCAAACACCAGCACTGGGTGCACTGCTGCAGTTAAAACCTGTTCTTTAACTAGGACAGATTTGCTGAGGAAAACACCCCCCTCTTCCCCCCGTGCTTCTATAATGATAATTTGAAACCCCGTAAAAAAGGAGGTCCAGATTTGACCATATTTATCAGCAGCCTCCTCCTTTTAGAGCGTGTTCAAAGGAAAATGCCTCTGAGCTGTTCTGTACTCTGGGGTTCTGAGCAGTGCCCTTGCCAGGGCTGTGCAAGACCCAGTTCCCATTCCTTCCTTTGCCAGAAAAGATGAGAGTTCAGGAGCACAGAGCTGGATTTGTCAGGGTTTTGCCCTGTGCTTTCAGTGCTCTGGGCACTGCCAGACCTTTCCTTTAGCAGCAGCCTCTGGTACAGCCCTGCCATGGTCTCTGCTCCTCTGCCTGTGCCAGGGCTGCCCTTCACTGTCGGAGCCTTCCAAACCTGAAATTATTATCTAGCCCAAGAATCTGTAATGAAAGTTTTGTGTCCTTCAATCACAGCAGAAGGATCTTTAGAAGAGCCATGAGCAGCCTTTTAAAAAATTGTCAGGACAACCTGCCCCAAGCCCACAAAGATGCAATGGGTTAAACATGGAAACTAGATTGGTTGTGATGTCTCTTACATTACTTTCATTCATGTTCTTTCCTAAAATAACTCCCTTTCTAAAAAAATAAGCTGTAAATAAGAGGATGTCAGCACAGTTAATGAAATATTGGCTGTGAGGAAGGCAAAGCAAAGATTTGGCTGCTTTAGCTACCAGCAGAAATGAACAATTTTCTGAGGTAAAAACCTCTGCCATGTTTTACAAAGCAGTTAAAAAGCAAGGTTGATTTATTTTTTTTAAATGCTATTATTACTCAGTTGTTTTTTCACTAGTAAAACTATTTAATCTTTGGGGAAAGGTAAAGAGAAAGTAACATTTACTACTAAATGTGCATAATGGAATTTTCTAAGAGAATTCCCCTATGAGGTTGTTGAATGAAAAATCTTGTTTAACGCTTGACATGAGATTAAGCTGATAATGGCTGATAAATGCATATCACTTTCC
The DNA here is from genome assembly GCA_020086605.1 of Lanius collurio. Taxonomy (NCBI): domain Eukaryota; kingdom Metazoa; phylum Chordata; class Aves; order Passeriformes; family Laniidae; genus Lanius; species Lanius collurio. The sequence continues at coordinate 1,555 of JACBWW010001957.1, read as the reverse complement.
TTAATTTTCACTCTTTCTCAACAGAGAAGTTTCTGGAGTTTCTGCCAGAAAACAAGTGGAAATTTTAAAGGAAATTAGAGGATAACAAGTAGATGGTTTCTCCCATGCAGCAGGAAATTTTTATTGTCCTGTATTTCCAAGTAGCCAAAACAGGGAGTGAAAACCTCTTGAAGAGCTTTTCTCTCTTTTATTCTTTATAGAAAAGGACTTACATGATGAAATATTTTATCTTAGCAAAGCCAGATCTGCTGGTTTTGAATTCTGTGCACATTTCTGGGCTTTGATTGGGAATATCTGTAAACTCAGGCTGGAATTCATCACCTGGGCCCTTCTTGGTGCCTGCTCAGGTCCCTGCTGACCTGCAGAGATGTTCAGGGCTCAAGAGCTGCCTCAGCAGAGTTTCAGGTTTTGATGAAGGGATACTTGACAAAATAAATGAAACTTCAGGTCTGATTCAGCACATGGCTTGTACAACATGAACTGCTCCACTATGGACTTAATTAGAGAAAAAAACAGTTTGCTACTTTTCCCTGAAACATGGAGAGATCACTGCTTGTTGTAAATAGCAGTAACACTCTTTGGGGTGTTTTCTATGATGATACAAAATTATTACAAAATATTTAAAATTATATGAAATGATTTATAATTTATGATTGTAAAACTCAAAAAAATCTGAAATTAGGAGCCTCACAAGAACTTGGCATGTGATGAAACCAAAATAAAGACACAGGTGATTAAGTTCTGTCTACTGAAATGCTGTTTTTCTTCAGTGTCTTGAGGCAACAGCTTTCCAAGAGCAATTTTAGTCCTGCCAGGGTCACAGGCTTCAGGATCACTTGCAATATCAGATATCAGATGTAATAATGGAAAGATTTCCATGGTCCTCTTCCAAGCAGTTGTAGTTCCTACAGCTCTCAGTCATGCCCATAGCTAAAAATGCTATTTTCTAGTCTGAGCCAAGAATGAATCTGACATCAGCTGTGGCCAGTGGAAGTTAAATATGTCTGCACCACGTTGCTGGCAGAGATCTTCAAACTGGCAGAGTCAGTCCTCACCTGACCCAAGTGAATCCTGCTGAAGCCAAGCACCAGGAGTTTGCATCCTTTGGGATGTTATCCACTGATTTTCCTTCAATCCTGGCTGGAGCAAAAGTACCAGCACTGCAAGTGAGGAGGCAGCCTGCTGAAGTGTGATTGGTGAGGAGAAGGAACACAAAATGGTGATTGCAATGAGGGGGCTTTCAGATGAGGATTTCTATCATTTCAGCCAGTTCAAAGGTTAATTTAAACAGACTCAACTTTGGGATATTTTGGACAATTTTCCTTCTCATCCCTGGGTAACAGGAGACAAAGCAGAGCTGATTGCAAAACACTTACCAGCACCTGCAGGTGCTTTTCATGTTAAAGGGATTTTAAGTGCTTTACACTAATAATGCTCAGTGTCAGCTTTGTTCTCTCATTTACAGAGTGAGAGACAAGCAGAAATGATTGAGCCAGCTGCATTCTGCTCTTCAGCTCCATCAGGGCCAAATATCCCTGGAATACCTTCCTCATCT
>JACBWW010001956.1:0-10888 GCA_020086605.1 Lanius collurio | reverse complement strand
GGTCCGACCTGGTTGGGAGCAGGGGCGGGCTCGGCGGCCGGGGCCGGGCCTGCGCCTCCGCCCCTTTCGCCGCTCGCGGGCACCGCCCCGGGGCCCCGGCCGTGTTCGCCGCGCCTGTCCCCGCCTCCGGCTCTACCCCCTCCCTCTCCCCGCGTCTCGCTCAGAATCCCGCAGGTTCTCGGCTCCCCCAATCGCTTTCCCCAGCTTCTGCCCCTCCGAGGGGGGACACCCCCAGACCGGCCTATGAAGTTTTGTGCGTGTCCCCGCTGTCGACTCCATCTGGGCGTAGTGTGACCAGTCTCTGGTGCCTCGGAGTCTCGCGGGGCACTGCGTCCTTCCGCCGGGGTTCTTCCAGTATTGCGGACTGAGCGAGCCCTTAGAGCGTATTAGAGTTGTGCTCCGTCGGTATTATGTTCCCAAAAAAACGTTAGGAGCCACTCTCCTTCAGTTTGCCTCTTTGTCTCCTGCCACCTGCTGTACATCATGTAATTTCCTTCATACATTGTCACATTACTTTTTCCACCAAATGACATGAAAGATATGAGCGCATATTTGGCTTCCTATTGTTGTTGCTCTTTTAGATTTACAATGAAGACTTTCAGCGTTACTGTGTTTTACCTACAGCACAACGTAATTTTTCTTTTCACCTGGCATATTTGGATATTAATAACCTGTGTTTAAGGAACCCTGATTTTTCCAAAAATGGGTGGAGATATTATGATTTGATTTCGTTTTATTTTCATTTGTAAGTAGCACTAAATCATCTTAACTTTCTTGCTCTTCTGATGCTGTGTAGTGTTCATTGGGAACTTATATGACACTTTATAAAGAAACTTAACCAGTACACCTTACAGTGAAAATAGATGTCAGAAAATGTATGTCCACTTTATTTTTCTTTCTTCTCTTTTAGATACTGGTTTTGGGCCTACATATGCTCTGGAACCCTTTTAAGCATCATGTCGTGTAGATATATATATCTATCCTACAAAATAACAAATAACTTAGTAATTGATAATGCCACAGTCTAACTGTGGCAAATAAAGTGTAATTATTTGTGAAAATTCTGAAATAACTTCTTACAGTTTTTTGTAATTAATTTCCTGTGTTTAAGTTTTCCTAGATGGGGTTCGTTTTGGGGAGTATTATGTTTTTATGAGGGGGCTGGTGTTTTTTTGGTTTGTTGCTTAGTTGATTTTTGGCTTGGTTTGGGTTCTTTATTTCAAAAATTCAGAATTACTTTTTTTTTATGTGGACAAAATTTTAGGTTGTATGTTACAAAAAATAAGCTGAATTCTTTATATTCTATCAGTGAGGACCAGTGCTGAACATGTGAAATGTGAGCATGTCAGCTATTGACTGGGCCTCAAAATGATCCTCAACTGCAGCAAACAGCAGAAATTGCTGTGAAATGGCTTTCCTGGCCTTTGTATGCCCCCAAATATTTACAGATATGTAAAGCATTGGAAGGTAAGGTTTCATAATCATTGTGTTTGTATTTAGCTTTTTTTTTTGAATACTATTTTCAATGACATGTGAGATCTTCCCCCTTTTTATCTATTTCAGTGCATGCTGAAGAATCCACCTAATAATCTCCTCTTTTATGCAATGATTAAAATCTTCACAGCAAAAACAGCAGGAACACACTTTTCTCTGAGTTTTACTTGTTTACTCAAAATTCCAAGGGCAGGAGACTGGATGAAAGTTCTCTTGGAAACTTTGCTTCATTCATCTGCAAATTGCATCAATACTTAAAAATCAATCTTTATTAAATTTTAGGTTTAGAGATTTTAACACATAAGTATTAAGACAAGAGTAGCACCAAAACTTAAAGGAAGAATATAAGTCTCTTTCTTTTAGGAAAAACAATTCATATTTTCAGTTAGTATACCAAAAAGTAAAAAGAAAAAAGTTTTGTTCTGTTTTAATGTTAGAATGCAAGATGTATTTTGTTCGAACTACAACATTGATTTAATTGGTTTCAAAACAGGGAGGCAGAAATTCCCTTTTGAGTAGAAAGAGCTGGAGTGTGGTCTGAAGTAACCCCCAGAATCTGGGATGTTACACAGTAACAGGAATTCAACTAACCAGTAGGTATCAAAGGAGTTGGTATGAGCTGATTTTGCCATACGGAGGAAAAGAAAAAAATTCCACATGGGTTAGAAATTTTGCAAACATCCTTGTCATCCCTCTCTATAGTGTATCAAAACTTTATCTGCTTATGTTATATCAGGAGTTTCCAAGGTGCATTCTTGTGTCCATTCCTTGGAAACAAGAATGCCTCTTTCATATCCTGTCCTTACAATTCTGGCAAGAACACCAACATGGATCTTGGAAAATAACTGTAAATCAGATAATTCTTCAATCTGTTTTGGGAATCTGTGACCTGGAAAATGGCTCTTTCTAGTCCACACTTATTTCCGGATCTGCATTATTGATTAGGCATAAAATATCCCTTCTTATAATTCAAAACTTTTTGCTAGCTCCAGCAGAGGATTTAGGTCTAATGCTGTGTTAGAAACTCCTAGTGTTACACCTGACAGGAAAAAAAGAAGTTACCATCCATTTCTGTTTCTGCATGCTGAGTAATAGGATTTCTTTCCTGTTAAGGGTGTTAGTGGACAAAGGCTGAAAGACGGTGATATAATTTCCATCTGTATTTGAATGGTGTGAATTTGAATTTCTCTGGTTTAAAAATTGTTTAATTTCCTGATAATGAGGCATGTTCTAGTGGATGAGAAGAAAAGAAATAAAATTTATATATCTTTCAAATGCAGAATACAGACTTTTTTTAACATTTTGAAGTGTGTATCTCACCATGAGCTTTGGCCTATACACAGAAATTGTCTGATAAATAAAATATAAAGGGATAACTCTACTACCAACCAAGAGCCTCACCATTGTGGTAGTCACAACACTTGGTGATGAATTTGAGTGCGGTTCATTTAGGCACAAGGCAATGGAAATACCAAATCAACACTTATTATAGGACATTTTGACTTTACTAATCATTCAGGAAAATAAATATCAGCAGGCACACAGAAAAGTGATGGCAGCCTATGATTCCTTTAAGCAGAAGGAACAGAGATTCGTTATTTATTTTACATTAGAACACATGTGCTAGGCATCAGCTCTGAAATTTGGCATTAAAACAGAGAAAAATAATCATTTGTTACTACCTACTCTATTCATCCTTGGAAAAGGAGCAAGGGGAGTTGGCCAGTTGCTGGAAGCAATCTGCTTAAAGTTAAATTAATTTGCAGTATGTGTGGGATTTTAATGCACAACATGAACCCACTTGACAATGTTTGTTTTGTTTTCTGTGTTTTTTTCCTTCTATTAACCTTCTAAAAAAAATCTAGGTAGAATCTCTGTATAGGCCTGTGCTAATTCATAAATGTGTTAATTTCCTGGAAGGAAAGTAACATTCTCCTAAAATATTTCAGTATTTCTATTGATGTTTTCTGGTTTTAAAAATCTGTGGAAGGCGAATGGAGCGATGATATCCAAACACAATTTCTACATGAAGAAATGATGGAGTATCAAAGCCTTGGGAAGCCTACCTGCTGTATGTATGCAAATGCACCAACTTCCTGTGTTGAGCACATATTCCCTCTTTTGAGTTGTATTCTATAGGGCCCGAAAAATAAATTTTAATGTGCAGTGGCTGAGAAATTAAAACCCATTTACTGGATTATAATACAAATACTCTGATGATTCTAGGACATTGTGCTTGAACATCTAGAAGCAAAACACAGCTGAAGAAAAAGGAGAGGCAGATTGTCCCTGACTTGCATCAACACTCAGGTCTCCCCTTCCTGTCTTCTGCTTTGTGCCCATCTTTCTTTTGCTCTCCAGTGAAGAGGAATTCACAATGGTTCGTTTTCTATGAGCATCCACAGCCTGATACTGCCAGTCTGTTGTTTCATGGTCTCTCATCGTGAATTGAGGTTATCTCCAATGCTCAGTAATATGCTATATGAAGGAAAGATAAGCTAGAGAGTGTAGAATCACATCTCTAAACACTTTCTACTTTCCAAGTAAATCAGTATAAAATCGTGAAAATGAAAACAAAGAAAAACACTATTGTTCAGTTTATAATCTCAGAATTTGTTTCTGCCATACAGATGCAGGGAGAAATAAAATGGTTACAGAGACTTTCAAAGTCTGATAAAGATTACAACATTTCTTGTACACGTCCAAAAAGCTGACAGAAAGCTGTCAGTAAATGTGGGCAGCTTGAAAAACAAGCCACTTATACACAAATATCGAGGGAGTAGAAAACAACAAAATGTTAATGCTAGTGCCTCTGGAAGGTTTTGAGCTCTCTGTTCTTGGCATTGGAGTTGTTGCTGCTAGTTTAGGAAAAAAAAAATCGTCAGTGTCAGTATTCTGATAGTGTTCACTAATGTCACCGAAGGCCTTAAACCTCCCACACTACAGGAAATATTTATCAGATTAAACGGACATTAAATAGTTTTTTTGATTTCTGTGTTTAATCGAGAAACAATACAACATTCTTCAGTGTCACACTGCAATTTTGTTATGCTTGTTATCACAGCCAGATCATCCAAAAAGTACATTTATCTTAATCTTATAGGTTTACTAACTGGGACCTCACCAAGCTGTATTTTTTTTTTAACATTTGCCTTCAAGCTGAGGAAAAAAAAAAAAAAGGCATTTCAAATTACTAGGATAAATCTAGCATTTGCTCTAGTTGTAGCCGTTTAGAATTTCCACTTAAATTTGGGTAATAAGAAAGGGATAAGATATTTCTCAAATGACTCAAGTCACTGCGTTTCTTTACTTTCACACTCCCAAACAGCAGGGACTCCACGTTTTACCGACATTTCATTCACCCTTCTACACCTACATTTAGCTCTGAATATGCCTGCTTAGAGGTTTTTAGCAGCTGATGATAGCCCGGATATGGAGGGTACGGAACACAATACCATTGCAGGCAGACTGCTAACTGCTTGATATTCAAAAGAAAGCAACATTGCATTGAAAACTAAGGGGGGTGGGGTGGGGAAAAAGAAAATTAATCCATTGTTTGTAATATCGAGCAGCCGCTTCCCGGGACAAGGAATCCTCTTGGTAAGGAGTAGGATCTTCTTTTCTGAAAGTAGTGATGAATTGCCAGACGGTGTTATCAGAGACAAAAACTTACAAAATCAGCATTGAGTCATCAAAACCTAGAAATTAAGTTTTCGTTAAGTTTCTTGGCTACTCAATATACCCTCAAAAGACCAAATTTTCAGGTTTAACTCCCTGTAAAATTCAAAATTCAGTACATTCCAGATAGTTTCCCAATCGATATTATCTAATTACGAGGTAAAGACAAGAATTACCGCACGTATTAACACTAAAACCAGATATCCTATAATTGGAATTGTCCTGACTTCTGAATCTACCAAACGAAAGCTATTTCGTTAAGGTTACTTTGAAAATGCATTGACAAGAACATCAATATTCGGAAGGGGCACGTCGGTGCTTTGTTCCACTGTTCCACAAAAGCATAAAGTAACACCACCTTTCACACACGCAGCTAAAGCACAAATGTCTCCCCAAAAGGCAGTGGCTGAGAAACCGAGACTGCTGAAGAGAGACTGAGCTGGGTGATTTCGGAGGGAAGCAGCTCAGCCGAGGGAGTCAGCTCTGCACCAGCGTCTGGGACCATGGGACGAAACTGTGTTACTTCCTCAGATTTAATATCCATTTACTCTGAGACCAACTGTTCAAACCACTCTATTTTTCACCTGTTCTGTAGAGAACCTTTTACAGAACAAGATTTTATGCCTGTTGTTCCCATTGAGCCTACAGTAAAATTTTAATTTAAAATATAAACCGAAGGTTTCTCCTTGCCGAGGTCTCCGCGGCTTCACACCGCTGACTTTCAGCGGTCGCGTTTCCCTCATTTCTGCTCCTTCTACCGGGAAACTCCGCTAGCCTGTAGGGCAGACGCCCCCTTACCCTCCCGGACAGAAACGGGGTGCATCGGCGGCAAATTTCCTGAGGAAAAAGTCGTTTTTGGACCTTGAAGAAACACAACGGGCGCGGCGGAGCGGGGCACGGCGCACCAATCAGCGAGCGCGGCGCCGCTATAAAAGGGGCGGCGGCGGCCGCTCTCCCATTGTTCGTCCGGACTGAGCAAGAGTCGACATGGCTGAGACCGCTCCTGTCGCCGCGCCCGATGTCGCCGCCGCCGCCCCGGCCCCGGCCAAAGCTCCCGCCGCCAAGAAGCCGAAGAAGGCGTCGAGCGGCTCCAAAGCCCGCAAGCCCGCGGGGCCCAGCGTCACCGAGCTGATCACCAAGGCCGTGTCCGCCTCCAAGGAGCGCAAGGGGCTCTCCCTCGCCGCGCTCAAGAAGGCGCTGGCCGCCGGCGGCTACGATGTGGAGAAAAGTAACAGCCGCATCAAGCTAGGCATTAAGAGCCTAGTTAGCAAGGGTATCTTGGTGCAGACCAAGGGCACCGGCGCCTCCGGCTCCTTCCGCCTCAGCAAGAAACCTGGAGAAGTGAAGGAAAAAGCTCCAAAGAAAAAAGCAGCTGCAGCCAAGCCTAAGAAGCCGGCGGCTAAGAAACCCGTCAGCGCCGCAAAGAAGCCTAAGAAGCCGGTGACAGCGAAAAAGAGCCCTAAAAAAGCCAAGAAGCCGACTGCTGCCGCAGCCAAGAAAGCAGCCAAGAGCCCCAAGAAGGCGACAAAGGCTGCCAAACCCAAAAAAGCGGCGGCGGCAGCGAAGAGCCCGGCTAAGGCTAAAGCGGTGAAGCCCAAAGCAGCCAAGCCCAAGGCAGCCAAGCCGAAAGCAGCGAAGGCGAAAAAGACAGCGCCCAAGAAAAAATAAATGGTTTAGAAAAGCTTATCTCCTTTGCAGTTAAACCCCAACGGCTCTTTTAAGAGCCACCCAAGTTTTCACGAAAAGAGCTGAAATTTTATTTTCTTTAGTCCTTAATCGTGTACTCGCGCGCAATTTATACTTTTTTTTCCCCTCTATGTTGCTGTCGCATTTACGTGATCTCGGTAACGTTTCTGCCCTCTTTGTTTTTCCCGGGTGATGAGCAGCACCGCAGCAGCAGAACTCGCTGCGGTACAGCTCATTAAAAAAACAAAAGGTCTCCGTGTAATTACCTCTCCATTGCCGCAGGCAGTCGGTGTAAGCCCGAACTCCGCGGGGTAGTCGGGCTCCGCTCAGGGCGCCCCGGCTCTTGGTACGGGGGATGGGGTTGGGATTTCTGCGGCTCCCCGTAATTTCTCCTCGATCAACGAGGACGCGGAGAGCTGCTCAAGGGAAGCGCCCCGGACCGCCCCCAGAGCCCGGCAGATTTCGAAAAGCCCGCGCTCGTCAACGATTGGTCGCCGCTCTTGGGTTTTCTAGTGCCCAGCAGTTCTCGGGTTAAAAAGGCGCCCCACCGTTTTCTTAAAATTCACTTGGCGGTGGAGGCCTACGAACTCCCTGGTACGTTTGTACTGCCTCCCCCAACCCCGTCCCCCCCCCGCGGGCTTTTTCACTTCCAGTCCAGTTTTGTCCCCTCTTTGAAAACCGCAGGGCGCGTGGGGTCCGAGAAGTCCGAGGTTTCGAGCTGCCTTGGTGCTGCCCGCAGTCTTCCACCTCGGTACTCGAACTCTCGCTCATTTGAGCTACCGCGCTCAGTTCTTAGCGGGGTGCTCACTTTTGCACACTTGAAAAACAACAACAACAACAAAATAAAAAAAAATAATATTGGTATTTTCTGTACACGTAACCACCTATAGCTCTGGTCAGTGGCACTTCTGCCATCTCGGTTTTAGGATGCAGTGCACACTTTTTTTGCAGCGCATGCTCTATGAGGAAGGTGCTTTTGTGAGTATGGGGCGAGCACAGCATGTGGACAGGGATTAACTATGTTAATGAGCACAAAGCTCAAACAAAGCTTGTCTTTCACTTTAGACTTTATAGTTCTTAGCTGAAGATAGCTGTTAAATATTGTAAAAAATTGTTCCACATGACAAGAAAACAAGTGTCTATGTGTGCAGGAGTGCTGAATGCAGTGGCTATGTTAGCTCCAGTGGTTTTACTGTCTAGTACAGGAACAAAAGTACCATCAAACCAAACATTCCTGTTAAATTGTAAAGCTCAGTTGGGCAGCATAGCATAGATACCTGCTGGGAAAAGAGGGTGCAGTGGCAAAGAGCAAGAGTGGCCTGGGAAAAGTCGTACTGTGGGGATACATGTAATGACATCTTTATGCCAGCTGCACCACTAGCATATGAGACAGTAACCCTAATTCATCATTTCTCATCCTCCTTCCCCCTCAGAGTGTGCATTGCTAGCCCTGTGGATGCAGTCTCAGCTACGGGAGGGCTGTGCACAACTCCAGAGTGATTCTTCCTCAGAAATGGCTTCTGTGAAATTACTAAGTCACTGCCACGGTGACTGACCACTGTGTGTCCCTCAGGACCCCCCATCGTCTTCAGCAGGCTTCTCTCCAGTTAATAAGCAGATTCTTGTTCCAGACATAAGAAAAGTTGATATCCTAAGAAAAACTCAGGGCATACTATTTTGTTATCATGGCTCAAATTTCTAGCTAATCTGCTGAATAGAGGTTCAAATGTGTGATTTATGATTGCAGTGAAGAGGGAACACATCTTGCTCCTCTACAACATAGTTTTTGTACATATGGTCATTAATTTATTTTGTCAAACAAGTTAAGGTGCCTTGTGGTACTGGGGAAAGAAAGAAAAGAAATGAGCTCTGCTTAGTATCTTCTAAGGTGTGCTGTGGGCTGGTGTTTAGTTGCTGGTCGTATTTTGACAAAAACCAAAAGGATACACTTTATGAGTAAATGTTAAGCTGCTGCAAAATTAGAGAGAAGGGGGAAAAAAAAGGGGGGGGGGGGGTTCAGTATTGCAATTAATTACAAGGAAGACCTGCTTGTGGGTCAGCTCTTTATTTCACATATGTACTTACTTAGTAAATGTCAATATCAAAAGTCTATGATATTCCAATAATGGCAAATGAACCACTGAGTTAGATAAATGTCTGCATATACCAGAATAGGCTTAGCAACCTGCCAAGAATTCTGTTTAAGCAACTCCCTCACAGAATAATAAATCACTTTGTAGAGATGAACACTTTTTTATGGTGGGGTTACAGGCTTTTCATTAACATTAATCACCACAAAGCCCAATTGCCTGTCAGATTACCACAAACACAAGTAATTTTCATACATATATTTCTTCATGTCTTCCTTCTAAAATTAGTAGGTTATGTTATTCCTGTGCTTCTTGTGTATCTTTTATGGTACTTGTTCTCAGGTGGAAGAGGTTATTCTCCATGGCCTCAGCACATCTTTGAAAAACATTAATAAGTCTCCCTTAGGAGTTCAATTCTTAAAAACATCAAAGGTGGAATTTTATTGAAAGTGAAACCATTCCACTAATTTACTAAGAGATCTTCTGCATTTGATAGAGAAAATTGGAAGCCAGATTCCCATAAAAAGTGAACTATGTGCGTTCAGGCGCAAAGATGTTTAAAATTTATGCTGGAAATAGTGTTGATAAGACTGGGATGTTTTAATTACTGGTGAGCAACGTTTACACAAAGCCAAGACCTTCTCTGCTTCTCACACTGCCTCGCTGATGAGGAGTCTGGGAGTGCACAAGGAGCTGGGAGAGGACATATCCAGGACAGCTGATCCAAATTGACCAAAGGGATATTCCAGACCATATGGTTTCAGCCACAGCAGATAAAGCTGGGGGGGAGGAGAAGGGAGGGGAGTATTTGGGGTGATGGCTTTTATCTTCCTAAATCACCATTATGCTCTCCTGGAAGTGGCTGGACACCTGCCTGCCCATGGAAAGTGATGAATGAATTCCTTGTTTTGTTTTGTTTGCGTGCATGGTTTTTGCTTCACCAGTTAAACTGTCTTTATCTCAAGCCACAAGTTTTTTTCACTTTTGTGATTCTCTGCCCCATCTCTGGGAATGAGTGAGGAAGCAGCTGCATGGTGCTTAGTTGCTGGCTTGGGTTTAACCACAGCAGCTGAATAAAGTGGAGAAAAAGTCCCTCCTGTTATCCTGGGCTAAATAAATTGCAAAGTGTAAGTTATATACATTTCAAGACTAAGTTTACAGCTTCTGAAAAGGAAGGTGCTGAGTGGTGAAACACCTATAATGTATGGGCAGGAAGATGGGGGTAGCTAGTGTGGGGTCTGGAAGAGTGCAATATAAATAGCATTAATACCAGACTTGTTCTCTGCTGCTTGCATGTCAGTACAGATTTGAACCTGCTTGAATTCAGGTACAGAACCACTTTTCAGCTAGACATCCTTGACTTGGTAAGATTGCACAACAGAGTTTTTCTTCCACAAGTTTTTTTTAATATCTAGATCACAATGCACCCAGTGTACTGTTAGACATGAGATTACCAAACACTTTTTTCTTTGGAAATTTGAGCTCCCTCTTCTACAGAATATGTTGTGAAAGCATAATGAAGTCATCAGTATGACTCCTCCTGAGATCCCCATTCACTCTCCATACTCAATTTTGGACAATTATTTCTAGATTTTGAGTTGCGTTTCATTTTCACTTTGCATGTGATGTTTTGTTCATCCCTTTGCACTTCCATTCCTGTATGAGTTTTGTTCTTCAGTCCTGCAAGACTCCTGCTGAGACTTCAGTGAAATCTCAGTGACTGCAGGATTCTTTTTCTAATGATTTCAGGAGTGGGATGCAGAAAAATTGAAAAGTAGATAAATAATAATAGGATAATGGTTTACATCAAACACTGAAACTTGATCTAGTAAAAGTCTCTACCTACAGCACAGAGGTAGAGATGACAACCAAGGGCCAAGGCAGGGGCTGAAGCTCACTGTCTATGGCCTGCACTGTACCTCTTATGTTATCTGTGCACA
>JACBWW010001955.1:0-10893 GCA_020086605.1 Lanius collurio | reverse complement strand
GTGTTTGATCTGCAGCATCTGAGAAGGGAAACACTTTGGGGATGGGTGGTTCAGGGTTTTTTTTGTTTTGTTTTTTTGGTTTTGTTTTTTTTGTTTTGTTTTTTTTGTTTGTTTGTTTTTTTTTGTTTGTTTGTTTTATGGGGTTTCAGAAGGAGTTTGAAACTTCAGGAACGTTGTTTTGGGTTTTTTTAATTCTTAAGCATGTTTGAGTATCTTTTTTTTCCTTTCCATTCCATGTTACTGGGTCCTAATTTTGCATATTCCTAACATTGAACAGTCTGAGTGTCAATAACTCCCCGGGTTTTTTCTCCCTTGGCATTAATTGACAAAACTTCCAAGTTGTTTTAAGTCTAGACTTAATTCCACAAATTTTCAGTGGGGCAAACCCTTCTTCAACCCCTTAGGTCCTGGATAAATACTTTATATTTGCTTTAGACCACCTATGTTAAAATGAATTTATTTAATGCAGCAGCCATAGTAAAGTTCTAACAGGGGAGCCACAAAAAGAGGGTTAAATAATAATGGAGTTGGGACTGGAATTTCTGCCAGGGGAGACCTAAGAAGCTGTGAAAAGAGAGAATTAATCCCTTTTGGGGTAAACTGATGGATGGAGGGAGGAGTGACTACAGAGGGCACAATGTTTTCTGTTTTGATGGACAGAATGATGACAGAGAAAGCAGGTTTATCAAAAAGGAGGCAGGCTGTGCAGAAGTCAGATGTGTTATATGAGGGCCCAGAGATCTTTGATGGGTGATGATTTATTTATTTACTGTACCCATTTCTGACTATCCTGAGTTGAAGAACGCTCTTAGGTAAGCACTGAAGCTCACTTTGAATCAAAGCTCAAATATAAAACAAAAAAGCCCTGAGAATGGAAGAACTCAATGTCAGCCTGGATGGTTTCTTGTGTCTAAAATGGATTTGCTGCCTGATTTGCTAAATTCAGTCTGTGTTCTCTCTTTCAGTAGCAGAGTTGAAAAACAATGCTCAGATTTCTTAAGACAGGTGAGCTTTTCTCACTTGTTTTGACAGCAGGGAAAGGCTGTGACTGCAGAAGGTGTGCAAGTCTGCTCAGTTGTGACTGCAAAACTTTCCATTTATATTACTAAAGCTTAAAATAAATTGGTTTAAATTAACCTCAAGTAAGTGAATGAAGAAAAACACCCGCTGGATAAAATTGTATTTAAGCCCTAAGCATGGATTGCTTTCATTACACATGCAATTAAAATTGTCAGCCCTCTTTTTTTGATTGGAGAGGATCATTTCTAGAGCCATAAAATATTGAAAATAAAGATGGGATAGAAGTTAAAAGGAGATTTATTGCAAAGGTGGTTTTTAATGTTTCAACACTTGTTTACTCATTTCTTATAAAAACAGAAACTGAAATAAAAAGCTCTGAAAGGCCAGAATCAACTTGGCGTGAAGGAACACAGCAACTTGAAATAATTAAAACAATGTTTTCTGAAAGATAAAGTAATAATATGAAAATGAACTGCAAAGCATTTTATGATATTAAAAACCTCCAATTATTTAAAATCATGCCTGTGAACTTTTCCCCACGGGGATTGCATACCAGAATTGAATTCTGCTTTACAAGACCTAATTGAAGTCACAGAGCCTCATTTTCAGGGACTTTTTGTCTGGCATGAGATGCATCCAACAGAAAAAAATAACAACATTTGGTTATTTTGGACCTGTTGTGGAAGACAATGAGAGGAATGACTGAGTGAGCACCACCTGTAAAGAAGATTTTACTTTAAGGCTGCAGCCATGCCAGCTCCTGACCTGCTGGGAGGGTGGTGGGGAGAGCTTTGCCCTCTCATCCACCTCGAGGCTGTGCTTGCCTGAGGTGTCTGCAATGTCCAAGCTTTTAATCAGATGTGTGGGGCTCTGAGCAGTCTGGCTGCTGCATTTTTAGTGGAACCCCTTTCCATGGGGTGCCTCTCACCCACCTCACTGCTCTCTCACCCTACCTGTGCCATATTTACATATTCTGTGCAAACCCACTGTCTTCTGAACATGAAATCCCACAAACCTGCCTGAAAACGAAAGGCAAAGGCACAGAACACAGATTTTACAGATTTTTTACTGCGTAGCTCCTCTGCCTTTGCAGACTGCACAGCTGAAGATTCAGCCACCCAGCACTCAGCCAGGGGGGAATGAATCCCTGGCCCTGCACCACTCTGAGAGTGCCACAGCTTTTATCTCTGCTGTTCCTTTATCTCAGCCAGTGACTCATACTGCAGTGCAACCAGAGGCATCCCATTTGCATCGCCTATCAGCTTATTATTTAGGGCAAAGTAATTGTTGTTGGCATCTTAAAATACCCCACTGAGTCCTTCAGACTTCGTTTGTGAAATATTAGGATTTTTCCTTTGAACCAAATCTCTTCAGCATAAATCAGCTTAATAAATCCATGAAATCCCCCTGGCTCTCTTATTAATGTTATTTCTAATAATATAATTTTTTGTTCTGCTGGTTTTGTAACAGCTGGCAGGGTGTGTGTTTGCAACCCCAAACCTTGTCTGAAGGAACACATCTACAGTATCAGAGGATGAAGATAAAGAGCCCTGGAACCTTGTAGAACTTCCCAGGCTGCCTTCAGACCAAGACTTGCTGATGGAAAATACTGCCAGATGCAGAAAAAGGTTTTCAGGACTGGTAGGTTAAGAGCAGGCATTGGGGCATCTGGACCAAGTGTAGCAGTGAGTTTCCCACAGAAACTAAAAAGTGCCTTTTTCCTCCCCTCTTGATTTCTGTGTAAAAAGAATTCTTTAAACTTAAGTTGAAATTTTTTTTTCTATTTTTCCTGTCGTTGAATGTATGAAAACTGATTTTCTTATAAAATACCTCTTTTCAAAGTGATTTATCCTCGTTTGTGACAAGCTTATCCCCAGTCTGTTTGGTGAGTTCATTAGGCTGGCATCTGCAGGCTGCAATTAAAGGGGTTTCAGAATTATTCACTTTTCCAGTTATTTTGCTTTTCAATGCTAACCCCCAACAGGAGAGCAGAGCCAGCACAGGGGAACAAGAAAGGTGCAGAGCAGACAGAGCAGCAGACCCGTGAGTTGGTCACACGAATTTTAGTGTCCAATGTGTGTCTGCAGCACTTCAGAAATGTTCTGCTCTCAGATACAGCCCAGTTCAACTAAATGCACCTTCCAGGACCTGCTGCATTTTGCAGGGACTGGATTTCAGGATGTCCAGCCTCGTTACAGGAAGGCTCTGCTGCAACACTGAGGCTTTTCTTTTGCTTTTTACCTGCCACTAAACCCCTGTGACTGGCCCAGAAATATTCTGCATGTTTCTACCAAGAAAGCTTTATTTCATTATCCCTTAAATTCTCTTTAATACCTATGGAACCATAGCCACATTTCTTATTAATGAAGCAAATTGGAGCAGGTTTTGATGTGTTTCTGCCCTAAGTTATGCTGTGAGAAACCCGTAAAATTTCATTTTCCATCCAACACATTGGCAAAGCTGTGATTTGAGTCCAATTAGAAATTGCAGGTGCAGCAGCAGCAGCCAGGGGGGTGCTGCCCCAGCCTGGTGCTGCACTTTGTGTCTGTCTGTCTGTCTGTCTGTCTGTCCATCTGTCTGTCAGCAGAGCACACAGCAAGTCAAAGCACAAGAAGAGGGAATTTGCACTCACACATCTGTGTAGGTAATTTCTTCCCCAAGGCCCTGCACAGCTTAATCCTCCTCCCCCTGAGAGACGGTTTCAGATTTGCATCGTTTTCATCAGTGTTTGATGTGTGGCCCTGGAAATGATTGGGGAATTCAGCAAAAAGCAGCTTTTGGTGGCCTCGGAGAGCAAAGCAGGAGCACTTCCCTGTACTGGGAGTGAGGACACAAAGGTTGCTCCTCCCAGCTCTTTGCTTTTACCTGAGTTGTTTCACATCACAGAGCTCTGAGCACTGTTGGTGAGGCCCTTTGGTGAATCTGCCCTCCCTCTGACAGGGGAGAGCCCCGTGGCTGGGAAATATTACAGGGTTTGTGTGTTTAAGCACAGCCAAAATGCTCTGAGGTGTGAGAGCTGCCACGGGAGCTCATCCCAGTGTGCAGAGGGATGCAGAACTACAGGGAGGCAGCCACCTAAAACACAAATACAAGTGAAAGAACAACCCATTATCAGAGGTCCAGAGATCTCACAGGGTGTGAAGGAACTGTGGAGAAACAGCTGTGGAAAACACAGATATTGGTTACTACTCTGAGTGAACGACTACTCCACACTGTAATACCATAATAATAATAATCCATCAAATGTGGGAAGGTTTTTGTGTGCTGCAGGGGGCTACCACGCAGGCCAGGTGACTCAGATGACCAAATTCATCATCCTATTTTCTCCTTTCCTTCTTTTGTCCCTGAGGGCTGTAATCAGGGCTATTTGTGAGCCTTCAGACTCATTGCTGGACAAAACAGAAGGCTCTGCTGCCTCATTAATGAACTGAGGGCTGAGAGCACACCCAGTGAAGGATTCCTGGAGACAGAGACATCAGATTTAAGGGTTAATTTACTGCACAAACCCACTGAAACTCTGACAGTGTGCAGCACACTGCTCTATTTTTATGACTTAGCCTTTCCTGCCCTGCGTCTGTTAATCAGCTCTGTTTTATGCACATGATATTAATGTTTATGAAGATAGCTTTTATAAAGATTCCTGGATGACCTTGGGGCTCACAGTACAAGAGTTTTGGGGGCTGTTTTTAGTCCCATTCCTTGATGGTGCTGCCCTCACCTCCTGGATGAGGCTCACTGATCTCTCTGTTTCCCACTGGGATGGGACAGTTGCTCCAATAGAGTGACTCAGCTAAGCTGAATTATTGACTCCTCTGCCTGAATTTGAACATTTTGCCTGTGTATGGGACTAAACCACAGGATATTCTGTAAAAAAATACTCACAAGGAAATCCATGTTAATGGCATGTAAAGTTAGCTAATCTCAGGTACTCTGTCAAATTCTGTGAAAATCAAGATTTCTTGCAAGGTGTAAGCCCCTGATTTTCCCTGTCAGTCTCATTGCCTTATATTTACTATTAATAGCTGTCCATGGATTTGGGTACATGAGGAAGCATCTTATGGAAAGCACCCTGAGCCCCTGACACCAAGTTAAAATTGCTGTGCATACAGGACAAATAGTATTATTCTAGAAATAAAAAATTCAGCCATCAAAATAAAAAAATCTCCCTCAAAGCTTTCCTAGTTGGCAAAAGTGATGTTCCCTCACAGCTAATTATCATTTGGGATTGCTGCTGGGGAGGAACCCCCAGTGTTTGCACAAGTAGTGCCCTGTTTGCTGGAGAGACAGCAGCTGCTCCTGGAGGAGGCCCTTCTCTTCCCCCAGAGCTCTCCTGGAAGGGCTCCTGCCAGCTGTCAAAATTATTTATTTGCTTATTTACTGGGGTAGGGAAATGAGTACAACTTGGGCATCTCTCCTGGTCCTAGCAGATGGCAGATAGAGAGGCTCACCTTTGGAGTGGTGCCCGTGTTTCTAGAACAGAGAAAACACCAGTGAAAGAGAAGAAATGCATTTTGCATGAGAACTAAAACCTTGTTTTAAGGGTTCTTGTCTCATCTCTAATTTTCCACCCCGTGGCATTTCACATATTTCCCCCATGCTCTGCTTTGACTTTCACTCACAGTTACTCTGTGAAGGGGCAGGAAAAATTAAGGGATTTTTATCCCAGACCTCTGAGAAGTGCTTTGTGTTCAGCTCCAAAGGTGTGAGAGGGAACAGCTGAGAAGGAACCACAGCCAAGCACAGGTCAGTGACTGACTGTGGGACTCCCACACAGATAAGGTTTGCAGAGATCCACAACCTAATTTACCATTTTAGAAAAGCTTTAATATTTATCCCTGTAAGCAGGAACAATGGAACTGAGTTTATGTACTTCATGCAGTAAATTTGTTTTATTTATTCCTGGAAATAACAAGAATAGCACTTTTGTGAGGAGTGGGAAAGGTAATTATTGCACCAGTCTAAAAAAGTCCTGTAGCATTTCTGAGTGTCAGATGCCAGAAATTAGCTCTTGTTCCCTTTCAGCTCTGTAAAAGAACCAGAATTAATCTCCAGACTCAAAAATGGCTCTGAGGAAAGGAGTGTTTAAAGCACAATCACTCTCAGAGTAATGTGAACATATGACAAAATAGCTATAACAAATCAAAACTTTGAAACCTTCTTGATTCACTGGGACATTGAAATCTTCAAAAGGACCTAAACCTGCTCTTGGTCCTGCCCTTTTGGTCTCCAAAAGCAGGTTGTAAAGGAGTTTTTTTTCCATTTTCTTTCATTCACGGTCTCTGAGTATTGCACTTAATGAGACAGATACAATTTGAAAACTGATGTGACAGTTTTAAGAGTAATTACAGCACATTAGCAACAACTGCTTCATGATTCCAACTCCCAGCCTCATACAAACATGCCACTGTGATGCACCAGGCTTCACCACAACACCCAAGTGGGCTGGGGAGATTGGTATCCATATTTTGTAGAGCTGTCTGCAGATATTTTTAACTGGGAACACCGTGAAGATCAGCTTGGAGGACTCATTCAGCCTTGTATTTTATATCCAGCTGATTATTGGGTGGGTTCCACATCCAAGAGCAGAATGGAACATGTGCTGGAGGTTGTGCTGCACCATTGCTTAGGCTGTGATTAGTGCAGAAGCCTGGGCTGGAACAGAGGCCTTTCTCAATTGTCTGGGGAAATTAGAACCCTCTGAAATGGTCCCTTCTGTGATCAGGGGGCAGCTAAAGCAGCTGCACTGCTTCAGAGGGCCACAGACCGATGGTGGTGTGGCCCCAGGAGGGTTTTGGGGCACAAGTGGTGACAGAGGGCTTCAGTCCGTGCAGAACTCGCTGCAGAAGAGTTTGTACAACGTTAAATTTCCTCAGCTAGCACCAAAGTTATTCTGGTTAAACACAAAATGGAAATTACCCACTGACAGCAATAAGTGGCATTTATTGTGCAGTTTCTTGCACAGATTTAATCAAGGATTTAGCCCAAAGGTATCAGCAGATACCTGGGCAGGAGGAGTGTCCCTTCTCTCCTGGCCTTACTCTGGGGGGGTGTGAGGACATCCAGGTTTTAAATCTCTTTAAAGGAGAATTTGTGCTAATTCTGTGTATTTGTAGAAAGAGAAGAGGACCTTTCTTTGGCTACTCATTGAAATCAGCTTCTCCAATTCACACAACTCCAGTGGGCAACAAACTCTTCCCCAGCAAATACACAACACTAAACTTAATCTTTTTCTTTTCAGACCACTTGCCCTCTACTTTTTTTTTGTTTTGCTGGGTTAAATATTCTTTGAGTTTTCCTTGCATAACAAGTGGATGATATTAAACTCACTGCAAGCAGAAAAGTGGAAATAATTTTCTGAAGAACACTGTGAACAGAAATGTGACAACACCTGTGAGAAATGCTGAGGGAGATAATAACAGAGTATTTGGCAGCACTGCCAGAAGGGACACAAAAGAGACCTAACAGCTCTAAATGTGGGGCTGGCTGCTTTTAATTGCAGTGAAAAACCAAAGTCACCTGCAACTCTGTAATTCTTGTGGGTACACAGCCACTCTCTGTGTTTTTAAAATAATTTTTAGCAGTTAATAAGTTTTTAGCTGCTTAAAAATGTCTAGAAACCTCTCTGCAACCTTCTCTCTTCAATTCTGTGGCACAAAGGTATCTGAGACATGAGACTGCAGGTTAAGAAGTCTGTATGCATTTGAAGGATGGAAATCAAACCACAGGCTTAATATGAACTTTAGTCCTCTTGACCATGGAATTAATAGTGTATTTCCCTTACTGGGAGTCCCAATTAATTTACTTTTTGTTCATAAACAAGGATGTACTCAGTGTTTGTGAGTTCTGTCTTGTAGGAGACTGTTTCTGACTCTCACAGGGAAGGATTTATTCCCAATATCCAGCACCTTTGCTAAACTTTCTTTAAAAACAACAAAAATTGTGTGTAAGACATATCAGGGGCTGGCTACCCCAACCTGGGTATCTCTTCCAGGTTTTTAGAGGAAAATCCTGGGTGTGCCAGTAATAATATCTGCAACTTTATATGGTGAGTATCTGTACAACATCCATGCAACAGCGTGTGAGATTTACCTTGTACAGTTTACCTTTTGCTTCAAAAGTAGTTTCCTTTCTTTTTTTTCTTCATACTGACTTATTTTTAATGTCTTTTTGTAGAATTGATCAGCATTCATTGACAATGGGGAGGTGGAAGGTAAATTTTAAATGCAACACTCACTGCATAGTACTGGCTTCTGCTTTGAGGAAAAAAATTAGTAACAAAACTTAATTTTATTAAGTTTTATTTTATTTTATTATTATTAATTCAGCTCTGTGCTGTCATCCCTTCAATGCCCTGCTCATTCTGCATGTTACACTTATCACATTTTCACATATGTGGTGTTCAAAATTAATTTGTGGTAACTAAAGCAGGCCATTAATTAGGTAAATGTGCCCTCATCTTCCTCACTTGATTAGTCATTTTAAAAGAAAATTGCAGTTTTATTGTGATACAAAACTGGATTTAAATGTCATATTTGTTTGCTGCATTTCAGCTCAAATTGTGGCCTACAGTGCTTTATTCATTTTTATGAGGAGCCAGGGCTGGGTTTATTTTGCAGTACAGAACTGTGCTGCAGTTGGTCTCCCATTTATCCACTCAATCAATTAGAATGTGAGTCAGGATGGTAGGACACTTTCACTCTTAATTTCATAACGTAAACAAAACATTTGCAACAGAAAAACATTAAAAACCCAGACCCCACCACTTTTGTGCTGATTAAATTGATTATCTGTGATTTACCTGGCAGACTTCTTCATCTTCAGGGGATGTTTATAGACTGTTTAACCTCCTGTTTCGAGGATGAAAATTGTATTTATTTATCGTGGGGTTCTCAGGTTGGGAAAACCTCCAGGGGTGTCAGGCCAAGAATCCCAGGCTGTGTAAGCACAGAAGTGCAGCTGGGGTAACTCAGGCCCCAGCTCTGCTCTTCTTCCGTCTCCCATCCCTTTTCTCCAACACTTTTATAGCATTCCTTGTCATTTTTATTCTTTAGATATAAAAGTGAAGCCCTAAATGATACAACAAGCAGCAATACATTAACCAGAGCCTATGAGGAATTGATATTTTTATGCTTTTTTTAGAAATCTGTTTTCTCTGCTGCCTTGGTCACATTCCAGGGTAACATTCATATATGGCTTGTTTTTGTTGCTCAGAACATCTGCTCTTTGTTGCTTTTCATGATGGTGCCTCTCCTCCAGGCTGAGAAATGTCCAAGTTTTGTTGACAGGATTCTCCCTACGTGGCACCTGCAGTTTGCAAACAGTTTGTTTAAAAAGATCTGTGTTTACTCCTCTGCAAAACACTGAGTGTGTCTCACTGGATGGGGCTTCTGTGCCCGTTCATTTGCTGATTTTTCTGTGATGCAGAACATGGGGTGGAAGAGAAAGAACAGCCCAGTGAGAGGAAAACAAATAATCCAGCTGTTTCTGAGATCCAGAGTAAAATAAAGGCAGTGGTCTCAAACCCAAAACCCAAGAAAAGCAGCTGGTGATATGGGCAGAGCCCTGCAGATGTACAATGCCAGTAAACACCATTTATATCTATTTTAATATCTGTATATTATCACACAGAGGTGTGCATGACACACACCTCTTCTTTGTCTATCCAGTTTGTCAGTCCACACGTGCAATGGTTGTATTATTTTAAAAGAAATTGTATTTAAAATTAATTATTTAGGCTTCTGTGGCTTGAGTTCTGAAATACTTGCAAGACTGCCTTCAGCTTTTATAGAAGATTAATTTGAGTAAGGGCAGCAGTATTTGAGCTTTAAATATATGGTTAAAAGTGTTTGAAGTTCCTTTGTATTTGCATGAAGGTATTTTAAAAAAATAAAAATTTAAAAAACGCTAACAATGATTAAAGTACAGAATACAAAGATTATTTCTTAGTAGGACATGGGAAGATAACTGTTACTGCTACCATAACTTCAGGTTTTGGGAGAGACAGAGTTTTATCACCTGTAATTATTTATCTGACCTGTGGTTATCACTCACAGGGTTGTCACCTGCCTGTTTCTGTTGCAGGTTGTTCTCGTGTCACACACAGAATTTGTTTTGAGTTCCCTCTCACATCTCAGCAGGAATTATTCATGAGACTACAAAACCCTCTTCTGCAGCACGAATCCATCCCTGTTCAAAGCTTGCAAAGGTAGAAGTCTGGTCTGTAATGAATGATGATTTATGAAATAAATTGTCCTGGGCTTTCTAGATAAGGTTTAATGGACTGCTGAGTGCAGGGGATGGACAATGCAGTACAAGTTCTGCTGTTGTTCCCTCAGGAGCACGGCCATCACTCAGGAAAGGACCAGCTGACAGAGCCCCAGCTCTGGTTAGGTGTGTTCCCTGATAATGTCCCTCAATCAGAGCACCAGAGGCTGGGCTGTGTTAAAATGTCTGGGGGGTTCTCCCGGCCCGTGCTGGTCGGGGTCTGGGGCTCAGACCCAAGAAGCTGTAGCAGACCCGGAGAGGTGATCCCGTGAGGAACCAACTGGAGAGGGGATCCCGTGAGCAACCACCCAGAGGTGATCCCGTGAGGAACCCTCTGCAGAGGTGATCCTGTGAGGAACCCTCTGCAGAGGTGATCCCGTGAGGAACCCTCTGCAGAGGTGATCCTGTGAGGAACCCTCTGCAGAGGTGATCCCATCAGGAACCCTCTGCAGAGGTGATCCCGTCAGGAACCCTCTGCAGAGGTGATCCCATCAGGAACCCTCTGCAGAGGTGATCCCGTCAGGAACCCTCTGCAGAGGTGATCCCGTGAGGAACCATCTGCAGAGGTGATCCCGTCAGGAACCCTCTGCAGAGGTGATCCCGTCAGGA
>JACBWW010001954.1:0-10901 GCA_020086605.1 Lanius collurio | reverse complement strand
CTCTGGTCACCCCTTTGTGGGAGATGGAAGAACAAAGCTGCTTCTGCAGAACCACCAGAGAGTCTCCTCCTCTCTCTGTGCGGGCCTGGCCCTGGGGGTTTGCCTTGCAGAGCAGAGCTGAAATCACTGCTGGATCACTGAGAGCTGATGGCTGCTGAGCCAGGCACCTCTGCAGGCACCCCCGGCCGAGGGCTGAGAGAAGCCACGACCCCCTGGGAGACGGTTCCTGACGGGATCACCTCTGCAGAGGGTTCCTGACGGGATCACCTCTGCAGAGGGTTCCTGACGGGATCACCTCTGCAGAGGGTTCCTGACGGGATCAGCTCTGCAGAGGGTTCCTGACAGGATCACCTCTGCAGAGGGTTCCTCATGGGATCACCTCTGCAGAGGGTTCCTGATGGGATCACCTCTGCAGAGGGTTCCTGATGGGATCCCCTCTGCAGAGGGTTCCTGACGGGATCACCTCTGCAGAGGGTTCCTGATGGGATCACCTCTGCGGGTCTGCTACAGCTTCTTGGGTCTGAGCCTCTGACCCCACCCAGCCCGGGCCGGGAAAACCCCCCGCCAGCATAACAACTTTAGCTGTCAGCTGCTGCACACAAGGAAAACCTTTGTCCCTTCATTCCTCACCCCTTGGGCAAAACGGCTGCACTTAGGGGAAGGTAATAAAGATCTCTCAGATGCCACACTGTCTCTGTCTGGAAAGCAAGAAAAACAGAATGAGGGTGGGACACAGAAAATGACAGTGCATGCCCTGAAAGTGTCAGGGCTTAAGAGACATTTGGACAATGCTCTTAATAATGTGCATTAACTTCTGGTGAGCCCTGAATAGGTCAGGAAGCTGTACAAGATGGTCATTGTAGGGCCTTTCCAACAGAAATAGTTTATTCCACTCCATTCTGTTCTGTTCTGTGATCAGGGAGAGAGGCTGTATTCCAAGGAGAGGGGTCAGCTGTCCTTGCCTTCAGATCACATCAGGAAAACAAGCCACACACTGCTCACACAGCGTGGCACTTGTGATTACCTGCACAAAAACTTCCTGCCACACTCCTGCCTCTTTGTGTGAGGAGGGATGGGAGCAAGGGAGGAAGGTCTTGCACGAGGGCAGGGGATTTTGAGCAGCTTCCAGATGACACTGGCACAGTATGTTTTATCTGTCTCATGAAGAAAGTGGATCTGTCATTCCAGCCATTCAGAGAGGGGTCCTTTTCACTCTCCTGGAAGTGTTTGACTTTACCTGGCTGTTTTCTTATTGTTACCCATGAAATAAAGATTTTTATCAATTGTAGTGGATTAGCCAGAACTTCTTTATTGTCAGTTCTGTTGAAACAGGAGGTCACTGGAAGAGCTGTCAGCCTGTGCAGGCTGACATGAAATATGACTTGCTGAGCTCGGTCATTCAGATAAGCACAAAGGACCAGGTTCAACTCTGGGGGGAAAATGTGACTTTTAAAGAAGAGTCTGCAATTTTGCAAGACCCAAGGCAGCAGAGGGGTACAGGTGGGAAGATAATTCCAAGTGAGAATTGTGGAAATAGCATCTCAAAGATGGAGCAGGGATGGCAGGTGGCTAAAAAAGGTTTACAAGGTTTCGTGCAGAAAGCAAGGGACAGAAAATCCGTAGTACAAGGCCAGGTGTCCAAAATCTTCCCACCACTCTCACCTAACCCTTTTATTGCACAGAAAAGTAAAAGAGACACATGTTTAAAACAGGCAATTGTTTGCTTAAAATGACACAAAAAAGATGGGTTTATTTTCCCCATTGAAGTACTTTCTTTTGCATGATGCTGTTAAGTGGCCAGAACAAGATGGCTCAGAAGAGCAGTAGGCAGCTTTGTGATGTGTGATTGCAGAACAGAGTCTGCAGGGACAGCAATCTGCAGGTCTCAGGTCTGGTATTAATTCCATGTAGACCAGCAGTGGATTTGGAATACTCTGTTAGTAAGCATTCCATGCCATACTCTGATTACAGTACCCACATATGAGAAATATCATTACAGTGGAGCAGCCCCTGCCTGGCCTCCTCAGGCAGGAGCACAAGAGAAAACTTCCCACAGGCTTTTCATCGTGCCAGGCAAATGTTTTCTGTGAGAAGAGACAAAAAAGGGAAATCTGGTGAAGGCTGGGGCAGGAGAGAGGAGAGGAAGGAGGGAATGGGGACCGATGAAACAGTGAGTGCAGAAATGCAGTGGCTGTGCTGAGGGATTGGCAGGGCTGGGCACCCTGATTTTTGCAGCACATGGTACTGTTTGTTCATTTGAAGGACAAGAAGAACCAGCACAGGGACCACCTCTCATGTCTCCCACCCCGTTACTCCATCACTGCTGGACCATGGCAGCAGCAGATGAACAAGATATTACAAATATTAATGCAGTTAAATGATGAGTTCAAACTAAGCTGCTAAAAAGTGTTTTAATTTCTTTTTCTTAATTTTTCCATCTCAAAATATTCCTTGAAGGCAGTTCCTCAGCAGGAGCTGAAGGAAAACAGGCTGGTTATGGTTTAACAGACTGGTCCCAGAGAGCTTTTCATAAAATAGTTACAATATTATAAATGAAAAATGTCGTAAGAATAACTAAAATGGGAATTTGCACAAAGTATGGTGCCTTTTATTTGCATATGACCTCAATGATTATGTGCAAGATTTGGCTGTCCTCAGAGTAAATGCCACATTCTGGTTATAGAAATATGATGCCTTTGTTTTGGCAGAAAATAATCTCTTAAAGTAATCAAAAATTCATGTAACATATTCTAAAAATACCCCCTCCAAAACTGTCTGTGCCAGACAAAACAGGAGAAAATATTTGCCTTTGACAGGGATATTGATCTATAGAATGTTTTTTTTCCTCTTCCTTCTTTGCCTTCTTGACTCTCTTCCAAGCTCCCCTCTTCTGCTGCTTTCAGAGGAACAAGGACTTCTGGGAAGGAACATCTTGAAACACAACTTGGTCAGATTTGTTGGATTTTATTTGCCCAGAATTTTATTTCCATTGAGGAAACCCTTTGCACTGTTCTAGCAATTTAGAGAGGGATTACATCCATTTCTAGCTCTCTAGACTTCTCCCAGCATGTATAAGGCCCTTTGTAAGAACAAGGGCTTAGTATCCATATTATTGCAAGGTTGCTGTGGATGCCCTCTCCCCTACATAGAAATAAATGGAAGTGGATCTGGAAAAAAATGTTTCACTTCCTGTGAAAGTCAATTCACCTAGTCAGGAATCCTCATAAAGAGAAATACTGCTCAAGGCAGGGATTTCTCTGAATAAACTAAATCTCTAGGTGTTCAGGAGGAGGATTTCCTGTTCAGTGGTGCACACTAGTGGCTTTATAATGCAGTGGTGACACAAAACACCTCTGCCAGCTTAAAAATACAAGGTTTAGGATCACTGGAACAGCAGAGCAGAGCAGCTGGACT
The DNA here is from genome assembly GCA_020086605.1 of Lanius collurio. NCBI lineage: Eukaryota > Metazoa > Chordata > Aves > Passeriformes > Laniidae > Lanius > Lanius collurio. The sequence continues at coordinate 7,487 of JACBWW010001954.1, read as the reverse complement.
GGTCCACTGTAGCTGGCCCTTGCTATACCAGTTGTGGGAGATAATTTAGACCAGCTGTGGCTTCTTTGAGTTGGTCACTGCTTGCCTCTCCTCTTTAAGATGGGGTGAGGAGATATTGCACTGCTGTAACTCTCCAAGATGGGATTTTGTTTACTCCCCACTCTTCTTCAAAGGCAAAACAGCATCAAAAAATTATGCAAGTTTCTGACTGATATTCTTACAAAATGGAGGTGGGGGGGAAGTTGAGGAGGCACTGGACTAAAGATGTTTTTTTGTTCAGCAGAAAACAAGTCCCTGGAGGGATGGCATTTCCAAACAACAAATATCCCACCTGTCTCTTTGACCTGGCACCCCATCACACCAGAAGAGTGATGTATTAAAGCTTTTACACAGTTGACTGCTGTTTCTAAGTCTCATTTTTCCACTGAGGGCTCTATTTCCCCATTAGGAAATGTTTTTATTTCGGGGAGACTACAATGGCTTGTTTGTGTTTGTTTGGCAAGCCATTGGTTTGCCTGGTCAAAGGAAGGAGGAGACACAGCCCATTCCTTATGGCTATCTTTTAACAGCTCTGAAAGGCCATGACAAGCAGCAGTCCCTGCTGCTCCCACGCTGCACTCCAGGAGCCCATTACTGAGATAAACCAATATCACCTATTAAGAATTAGCTGACATATGGCTTTTGAGGGACAAAAATCAGATAAGAAAGAGTTTAAATATTGAATCTACTTGCACAGGCTTTAACTTCTCTGCTTGCAAGGAGGAAGAACACAGAGGCTTATTCTGAAGTCAATCATTTCAAAATGCAGTCAATAAAACCAGTGTAAAAGAGCAGCTGGTAAGTACAACCATGTGTCAAATGAACCACGGTATTTTCTAGGAAAGAGGATGTGAGAAAGTCTGGTTATAGGAGCACTCTTTTTCCTGGAATACTATACATCTAAAATAGTAATTTAACAAAACACCACCAAGATCAAGGGACATTTGCTGGTAAAGCCCAAAGGAATCACAGGCTTCCTTAACTGAGGGACCCTCAGGGCCTAAAGGAGCACTGAAAATGGTCCTTCAGCTTCTCTTTGTCTCCTTTCTGATCTATTTTTATTTGCAGTTATTGGCAGAACCAAATCCTTCCTTCCCCTAATTCTCAATTCATACTTTCACATGGAATAGGCTAAACAGTTGTTCAAGGCCCATGACAACCTGGAATTCAGAAGTCTGGGAACACACATCCATATTTTTTTGCACATGTAAGTACAGAAAGGGTAGCAAAGATTTCAGCCTTAATACTGAAAGAAGTCCTTCAAGTCTTCAAATTTTGGGGCTTATTGTTTCCAGTGACCTTTGAGAAATGCTATTGTGTTCCTGGTCCTTCTTTCCATGCAGCCCTCAGAAATGGCAGCTCAGCTACCTAAATAATAGTACTTTCATATTTTTTGGAGCCAAATAGTAAGGAAATCACATCTCATCTATGATCTCTTATGACACTTCAGATTGTTCTTTGTAGCTTTTATCCAGTGCATAACCTTCAAGAAAGCTCAATGAAAAGCTGAGCAGATCATCTCCACCCAGCAGCCTGTCACCTTCTCATTGCAAGACCAAGCCTGGGACCCAAGGCCAGTGTTATAAATGGAATTGCCAATTAAATCGAATTAATAATTTGCGTGAGCCAAATTATTAATATAAAAACAAACAGAATTTATTTTTGATCAAATTGACAATCTTGATAAGCCACTATAAAGGAAAGCAGGGCCAAGCCTTGGTTCTTGACCCTGGGTGACACATACACAGCTCTGACCACCAGCAGTTCAGAGAGGTAAGTGCACACCTTTGAGGTGTTTGAGTCCGGTTTTTATACTGTTTTTCTTGCTCCTGGCTAGGAAATCCTTTGTTCTTTTCATTTTTGATGGTCCTCTGGTCCAGTGATCAGGAGTTCATTTAGATGTTGATGTGTTCAAGGATTCTCTTTGTGCTTTGGTTGATGTTTTCCAGTAACTCATCTTAGCGTTTCTGGTAAAGGATCTGTTCAGATGATGATTTTTCGGAGAAATCCTTATATGATTAAAATGAAGAGTCTTAAACAAGAGGTCCACTCATCAGCAGTGTCCAGGGAGTAACAGATCATATCTCTTACTCCTTTCAGATGGAAAGGACTCTCTAACTGGGCAGAATGAATTCGTAGTAGGTTGATGAGCCAGATGGATACCTGGCTGAGGTCACTTCTCCTCTCGGGTTTGCCTTCACTTCTTATGCTAATTTACACCTTCTTTGAGCAAGGTGCCAGGAAACTTGCCAAGGTGTACTTTGAACACAACATATTTGAACATATATACAAAGTACAACCTGCTATATTTCACATTCATAACTTATTTTGATATACAATTTTAATTCCTTATGAATTTTGACTTATCTATAACACCAGGGCTGCACACAGCCCCTGTTGTGCCAGTTAGCTGGAGTCACATCACTCAGAGCTGCATGGCTGCTGGAGGCAGGTTTTTGGCTTTTGATGAACAAATCCAGCTCTTCCACCTCCTTCTGGAAACCTGGAAGCAGCTGATCACACCTACACCTGAGTTCATGGAACCATCTGAACCTAGCTGACCTCCTTCTTTTTCTCTTCAGGGAGAAAATATTCCAGATTCCTCATGTGAAGAAAAGGGGAAGCCACCATGGCTGCTCTTGAAAATCAGTAATGGAAAAAGAGCTGAGAATTCATGAGTAGTGAGACTGATAATTCACTGTCCCATTAAAATATGTTCCTCTCTTGGGCAAAAACCCTGCATGGCACTGCCTTGTGCAACTCACACCCACTAAATCAGCTGAGCTGCTTTGAGGGAGTGAAAGGAAATAATATCCCTCCTGAGGGGAGCATGAGGTCTTTCCTGTAGACACCAGAGTTTTGTCTTAAACTGCATGTCCAAGTCAAATAATTTTCAACTTCTTTTGCAAAAGCAGGAAGGAGTCAGATGTAAGAATCACTCATTGCATGGAAATAACGAGATTTGCACAGCTTTGTTTAGCTCCTTCTTTCACTCCCTTCTCCTTCCAGATCCTCCTGAAAAGAGCTAAAATAATAATCTCTTGAGAATATCTGTTACTGACAGTTCATGGCACTACAGAGAATGGGATTCTTGCTTTCACTTTAAAACTGGAGGTGGTTTTGCCACTCATGAATGATTTTGTATTTGTTATAAAAACACACACAAACATACACATACAGTGTGGTGGGAAAGTGTGATTTCAGTAGCAATATACTGAATTAACTTTCACCAACCCTACTGGTCCCTTTCATATTTCAGTTAGGATCAGTGTCTGATCTTAAAAGACAGGAAATTTTCAGAGTTCCTAGAAGCTCCCTCATGCTGAGCTGTTCCTGACTTCTGGCTTAGAAGATGGGTCAGTGTGATGGTACAGAATTATATCTCACAGACTGATCTTAATGTCTCCAGAACTTGAGTTAATAAATCAGTGGAATAGAGTCTCATTAGATATTTAGTTAGTTTCTACTTTTATTACTGGGACAATATTTTTCTGTTAATTTGCAGATGTTCAAAATGTTCAAAACTCTTCTTTTAGAGATTTGCCAAAGTAATAAGTTATAAGCAGTTTCTAATTTGTAATTGTAAAATAGTACCTTTTTTGCTGGAGATATCAGTATTTTATAGTAGAATTTTTCATGTCAATGTAAGGTCTTGTACAAGTATGCATAGAATCAAATTGTTGCATTATTTGCCTTTGAATGGAAATTTCCCATGAATATAAATTAAACTACTCCACACAAGTAAATGCAATACAAACACAATTATGCCACTGTGTTTCTTACATATTTTGGCAAATTAGTAGGATCTGGTTATCAAATTTATGATGTTCTGCTCCCATAATAAACAATATGTGAGCCCATTAAAACTGTGTTTCTCATATATCATTAACTGCAATAGACCAGCACATGTGCAAATATAATCTCCTTCTTAAAGCCAGATATTGTATATCAAACTTTAGGGTTTTCTATGTGGACTTTTTGTAATATTCTTGGAACCTGGGGAGCAAAAATAATTGCTTTATATTTGAGACCTATAAAATATTGTGTTAATTTTTCCAGATATTAAATATATTTTCCACTTATCAGATTCATCTGAGTTTTCACTCAGTATCTCCCACCATTAGATCCGAGACTTAACCAGCTAATTACCAACAAAACTCAATCCTTTTATTTTTAACTTGCCTGGAGAAAAGGCAGTTCAGGGGAAACTGAAGTTGGTATCCAGGTGGGGATCAGTCTCTTCCCCCAGGTAACAAGTGACAGAACGAGAGGAAATGGCCTCAAGTTGCAGCAGGTGAGGTTCACCTTGGATATTAGGAAAAAAATTTTCCCAGAAATGTCAAGCATTGGGACAGGCTCCTCAGGGAAATGATGGAGTCTCCATCCCTGGAAATGTGAAAAAGAGGTGGATGTGGCATTTGAATACCCAGCTCAGTGGTGAACATGGTGGTGGTGCTAGGCTGACAGTTGGACTTGATGATCTTAAAGGTCTTTTCCAACATTAACTACTCTATAATTCTATAGAAAATTACAGGTAGACAAAATATTTTCTGCCCATGTAGTATCTTCCAGCTGTAGCCTCAACTCAGAAATGTCAGACCACTGCTGCTCTCCTCTGTCCTTCTGTCTATCCCTTTGACAGACACTAGCAGGTAGTTTCCTTAGCGTTCTTCAGCAGTTAATTTTCAGACAATATTATATCCTTTGCCCTCCCCATAAAAAAAATTAAATCACCTCAACAGTGAATAAGATAGGGGAGAGAAAGGTTCAATCATGGTTGCACTGGAGCTCTGTGGATAAGGCATTTCTCTGTAGCACCAGAGCAGTAATAAAGGCCACCCTTCCCTTGGGCAATAGATACCAAAGCTTTTGCAAATATCCATGAATCCAACCTGAGAGCAGCTCTTCTCTCCCTGCCAGCAGCATCACCTCCCACTGCAAAAGAGGCAAAATGCAGTTTGAGTGAGAGCTGGCATTTGTCACCCTCTGCCTTTGCTGTGTGTTGGACAATGCAGCACCTGAGCTTCCCAATCTCCTCTCCCCCTCTTGCCCACAATCATTTGTGAATTATCATTTGTGCCAAGGTTTTTACCCTGTTCTGTTTCTGACAAAGATCAGAGAAGAGGTGTCAGTGCTACTGCAGCCATCTAGCAACTGTTTACTAAATAATCCTTCACTCCATCCCACTGACTGTTTTCTTTGGAGGGAAACAAACATTCTTACAGCAGATGACAAATGAAATTATAAAAGAGCCTATTGGGTAAATTAAAGACCTCCTTTATTCTCAAAAACTTCCAGCTTTACAAGTCTAATGTGGAGTGCTGTGCTATGCCAGATGCATTTGGAAACCAGCCCAGCTATCACTTTGAAACTCTGCCTATTTAAAAGTTTTGGCAACTTTAATCACAGCCACAAAAGCTTCAGTAAAATTGCTATTTTAATGAGGTTGGTTCTGCCAGGAAGTGACAATGCAACCGATGCCATTTGTTTGCATCTACCCACATTTAATCTATTAATGTGAGCCAAACTTATGCTCATCAGTATTGTTTTACTGGGGTCAGTATCTGGCCTAAAAATAAGCTATGGGTCTTATTCACTGCTGAAGTAACTGAAATCAACATTCTTGCACCAGATATGTGTTTGATCCAATGCTTTTTTGGCCAGAAGAGAAACCAGGAATGGTTCAGCTCCATATGCCATGAATGCAAGTGAACCCTGGCTAAGCAGACAAATGCTTCCTTCACATCTGTGTTACAAGCTGAGAACTAACTACACTTGTGGGTCCCAGTGTCTGTTTTCTGAATCTCTGGGAAGTAAAAATAGGTGGAATAAAACAAGTTAAAAGATGTAACTGTGTTCCTGTGCTACTATCAGGTTTCTATTCCATGATCCAACATGAAGTAGCTAAATAAATCCAACTGGCTTCTTTGCTATGCAAGCCCTGGGTCCCTTGGGATTCTTTTTTCCACTTATTGTATGCAGTTATAAAACGTTTGGATAATTGTAATGATAAAACATGGATATGGGCATTAGTGCCTTATACTTCAGGGAAGAACTTCAAACCATTAATTGATTTGACACTGTAAAGAAAGCCACTGCTGAGAAATGTCAGCTTGCATTTTGTGATGTCTCTGTCTACACATTTAACAATTGCAGTAACCAGGGCTGAGTGAACTGCAGGAACCTGAAGCAATCCTTGGGCTCTGATTCTGAGCTCCATTTACATCTCAGCTCCCTTACAGGGAGTTCTGCTGGTATAAATTCCCACTCTCCATCTCGTTATGCCACCCTTCCTCAGCTGGCCCTCATTTTCTAACCTTGGGGATGCTGTCACACAGATTGAAAAGAAATCAAAGCAAGATTCCCCAAGATTCCTGCCATGGTCAGAGTCAGGATTGAGGAGGTGCTTTAAAGCACAGTTGCCCTGCAGTCTAAAGTTATCTAAAGTCATAGAATCAATTGTTTAGGTTGAAAATAACCTTTAGATCATTGAGTCCAAATGTTAACCAAACGCAGCTCTTCACACCTTGTGTGTCAAAACTTCTTGAAGATCAGGCAAGGCAAAGGTGGAGGTCCTCAGGTAGGGATGATGTGAGCTGGTGAGGAACAGCAAACACCATCTACCATGGCTGGCAATGCACATCCTTCCTCTTGGGATATTTAAGGCTAGAAAGAGGAATAATCTATCTCATTTTTGATGTTAGGAGATGGTCCTCACACAAGAGCAGATGGACAGACAATGTCTACCTGTTGTTTAGCAAATGTTTACAAAAAATAGGGATAAGCCAAGCAAAAGAAGAAAAGCTGAGAGCTTTTTAATACCTGTAAGATCTGTAATAGAACATTTCTAAAGGACGTAGAAACTCATTTTCCAGGTTCCCTGCTTATTTCCCACACATAAGAAAAAATGTGTGTGGAATCACTATTCTCTAACACTTTTAAACATAATTTTCCATAGGCAAGATGTTAGTTTCCTTGGCTAAATATAGGCATTGTCCTGAAATAGGGATAATTCTTTCCAGTTCCTTGAGCCTTTCATGAATTTATTTCTTGTTCAAAAAACCACTTATGATCACCTACATCCTCTGAGTTACTGGTACATTTTTTTCCTGTTGTTTTCAGCTTATGTTATGATCTCTGAGACTATACTGGATTTAGGGATTTCAATTTGGTCTTTAGTGGCTCATATATACCACAAATCTAATACATACTACAGGGCAAAGACTGAAAAAAAAGTACAGCAGAGGATGGCATTTCTGTAAAAGCCCAGAGTGCTGTAGTATATTGGCAGGATAATCAGTCATGGCTAAGAATTATTATATTCATAAGTCTATACCACACAAACTGAATCCTCTGATCTAAATTAAATTACTCTGGTTTCATGGCAGTGCTACTTATATAGCATTACAGTCCATTATCCATGGCCTTGTTCTGCCATAAGTGATGAC
>JACBWW010001953.1:0-10905 GCA_020086605.1 Lanius collurio | reverse complement strand
AGACAACAAAGACGAAGACAAAGATGATGAAGAGGATGAAGACAAGCCGACAATGGCAATGAAGAAGACTGAGATGACGAAGATGAAGATGACGATAATGACGACAAAGTCAAAGAAGAGGAAGAAGAATTCAAAGGTATCTAGAAGAATAAGAACGGTGGTAGGAATAGCAATTTAGCAATACATACTAGAAGAAGAGACATAAGAATTTAATATTCCATAGAAGACGCGGAATAAGAATTTTAAAATCTATAGAAGAAGAAGAAGAAGAAGAAGAATTTTAAAATCCATAGGAGAAGAAGAGGTATAACTAGAAGAAGAATGTAGAAATATTTAGAAGAAGAAGAAGTAGAATAGTGCAGGTAAGATGAATAGCAAGAATAGGAAGAATAATTTAGAATTCCCTAAATAAAGATAAAATAGAGTAAATAAACAAAAGGAGCAAATCTGTTCTGTGTGTTCCATACGTGTGGCACAGGGGCTGCATTGGCTGCAGGGGCTGAGGCTCCTGCTCAGCAGAAGGCCCTGTGGGAAAGGCCCGGCTGCGGCTGCGCCGTTGGAAGTTGGGGGAGGGCTGAGAGGCCGCTGCCAGTGAGGAGAGAGCCCGTTGAGTGACAGCTGGAAGTGCGGCCGTGATTGGCTGGAGGGACGCGTGGCCAGCAATGAGCGGGAAGCTGATTGGCTGATAGGACGCGCGGCCAGCAGCGCTGCAGCTGAGCCAGCCAATGGGTGCCCTTCTGCTGTTCCGTTCTGTTGGGCTGCGCTTTGGGTTCGGGTGAGGTACCGGCTGTAACGAGGGGGGATTTTTGGCAATAAACGGATCTTCTTTGGCCATACAAGGGGCCCTGGCGGCTTTCTTCACATTGCTGCACGTATTGTGTATTTACATGGCAGTGTAGGATACAAAACCATGCATGCAGAGTAGCTTGAATAGAACATAGTTCCAACTCCGGAAGAATTTTTCCATTTTCCAATAAAATTTGTGAGGCACAAGAGCAGAGTCTCCAGATTTCCCTTCTCCTCTCTCGGAGCCATTGATGCATTTTCCACCTCAGTCCCAGGGAGTGCCCTGGGAGCAGCAGTGGCTCAGCCCCAGCACCCACGGGAGAGTTCCCAGCTGGAACCCGGAAAGGTTGGAGCCAGCTGGGGTTGGGCTCTGCTCCCAGGGAATGAGGGACGGGATGAGAGGGAGCGGCCTCCAGCTGTGCCAGGCCAGGCTCAGGTTGGCTCCTGGGAACAATTCATGCCTGCAAAGGGTTTTCCAGCCCAGGGATGGGTTTGAATGCCCATCCTGGAGCAATAGGAGCAGCACACGGTGGGACGCTTCCCGGCCAGATTTTGCCATGGAAAACACAAGCCTTTCCCTGGATTGGGAATAAATCTGGAGCCAATCCAGGTCCTACGCAGGGCTCTGGGCACAGCAGGGCCATGAGTGCCTGTCGTGGTTTGGCCCTGGCCCCTCACCAGGCACCCACGAGAGTCACTCACTGACCCTCCCCTGCCACAGCTGGGCAGAGGAGAGAAAAATGTGATGAAGTTGAGTTGAGAAAAGGAGTGGGAGAGAACATTCCAAGGGCAAAACAGGCTCAGAGCTTGGAGGTACAAAGTGAGTATATTAGTGACAAAATCAGAGAAGGATAATGAGAAGTAAAAGAAGCCCTTATAAAACCACCTTTTTCCCCCAAGCCCTCCCTCCTTCCCACCGACAGTGCAGGGAAAAGGGCGTGGGGGTTTGCTCAGTTTGTCACCCGAGGTTTCCTTCCACTGCTCAGGGAGAGGAGTCCTTCCCCTGCTGGCCCCTGGGGACCCTCCCACGGGAGACAGTTCTCCGTGACCTTCTCCAGCGTGGGCCCACTCTCACGGTCAGCAGTCCTGCCAAAACGGCTGCGAGTCCCTCCCAGGGCACACCGTCCTCCCAAAACTGCTGCGGCGTGGGTCACTCTTGCACGGGGTTCAGTCCTCCAAGGCCAGGCTGCTCCAGCCTGGAACAGGGCCCCTCTCTCCACCGGGGCTCCCACTGGAGCACAGCCTCTCCCAGGCATCCACGGGCCCTGGCGTGGGCACCTCTCCCACGGGCTGTGGGTGGATCTCTGCATCCCCTGGGGATGCCCACAGGCTGTGAATGGAGCTCTGCATGTCCTGTGGATCCCTATGGGCTGCAGGGACACAGCTGCTTCACCGTGGTCTTCACAACAGCCTGCAGAGGAATCTCGGCTCCAGCACCTGGAGCACCTCCTGCCCCTAATTCTCCACTGACCCTGGGGTGTCTCCGCGTTGTTTCCCTCACGTCTTCTCACCTGCTCCTGTTCTCTGGCTAGGAAAAAACTGCACATGCCCACTTTATTTTGATTTTCTTCTTAAATCTTTAACCACAGAGGTGTTACCAACCTCTGTAATTGGCCCAGCCTTGGCCAGCAGCATGTCCATCTTCAGAGCCATCAGGGAATGGCTCTGTTGGACATGGGGAAAGTCTCCAGCAGCTTCTCACAGCAGCCATCTCTGTAGCCCCCATGCCACATTAAACCAGGCCCTGCAAAACCAACACAGTCTCCTGGGGTGGGGCTGCTCCGGGTCGTTCCTGGCTGCCTCCTTGGTTTTCTGTTGCCAGGGTGGCCCTTGGTGACACAGGACACGGTGGTGGCCAGAGACCTTTGTGACATCAGAGAGCCCCACCCTGGCTGAGGGGTTTCCAGGGGCACCGCAAGGCCCGGGCTGCCCAGTCCCAGGAGAGCCACTCTGGAAGGAGGAAGCAACTCCCGGGATCCGTCTGCGCCAGAGTCCGAGAGCCACAGACAAGGACAGAGACACCAAAGCCAGCCCCGAGTGCCGGTGTCCCAGCCCCGCTGGCCGCACACCCAGGCCCTCAGCAGGCAGTGAGTAGGGGCAGGGAGCAGGTCAGGCCTGCCACTGTCACACACCGAGGGGCACGAGGGGAGCTTCTCTGACATGTCCAACATGGACAAAGAGGTTTCTCTGTGGAGAGCTGAGACAGAGCAGAAGTCCCAAATCCTCCGAAAGGAAAAACAAATAGGACGAGAACTGCACCCAGTGAAGTACAGCAGTCACAAGGAGCTGACCCAAGGGGCAGAGGACGGAGCCCAAGATCTGTCCCAGCAGGAAGAGGATGTCCCCTGCAGCAATGGGGACAAATCCCTGAGCCCAGGGATGGAGGAGGGGCCCAGCTTTGTGCCCTGGTGGGGCCCGGCTCCCCCAGCCCCGCGGGCACAGCGGTGGCAGCAGAGGAAGCGCCTGCCCTGCCCTGTGCCTCTCCTGCCCTGGGCCATGCAGCTGACCCTGTTAGAAGCCGAGGTGAGCCTGACTGGGAAGGAGTGGCAGAAACATCCAATTGTGACTGGTCCAGAGGCCCTGTGCATTTTGGGCATAGACTTCCTCTGGAACAGCTATTACAGAGACCCAAAAGGACTCAGATGGGCATTTGGGATTGCTGCTGTGGAGGCAGAGGGCATTGAGCAATTGAACACCCTGGCAGGACTATCAGAGAATCCTTCTGCAGTTGGACTCCTGAAGGTGGAACAGCAACAAGTGCCAATTGCCACCTCGACAGTGCACCGCCGGCAGTACCGGACAAATCGAGATGCTGTGATCCCCATCCACAAGATGATCCGTGAGCTGGAGAGCCAAGGGGTGGTCAGCAAGACCCACTCACCCTTCAACAGCCCCATCTGGCCTGTGTGCAAGTCTGACGGGGAATGGAGACTGACCGTGGACTATCGTGCATTGAATGAAGTGACCCCAGCACTGAGCGCTGCTGTGCCGGACATGTTGGAGCTCCAGTACGAGCTGGAGTCCAAAGCAGCAAAGTGGTACACCACCATTGACATTGCAAATGCATTCTTCTCCATTCCTTTGGCACCAGAGTGCAGGCCTCAGTTTGCCTTCACCTGGAGGGGCGTGCAGTACACCTGGAACCGACTGCCCCAGGGGTGGAAGCACAGTCCCACCATCTGCCATGGACTGATCCAGGCTGCACTGGAAAAGGGTGAGGCCCCAGAGCATCTGCAGTACATCAACGACATCATTGTGTGGGGGAACACAGCATCAGAAGTATTTGAGAAAGGAGAGAAAATCATCCAGATTCTCCTGGAAGCCAGTTTTGCCATCAAAAGGAGCAAAGTCAAGGGACCTGCCCGAGAGATCCAGTTCCTGGGAGTGAAGTGGCAAGATGGGCGGTGTCAGATTCCCACTGAGGTCATCAATAAAATCACTGCAATGTCTCCACCGACCAACAAAAAGGAAACACAAGCTTTCCTAGGCGCCGTAGGTTTCTGGAGAATGCACATCCCTGAGTACAGCCAGATTGTGAGCCCTCTGTACCTGGTCACCCACAAGAAGAACGATTTCCACTGGGGCCCTGAACAGCAGCAAGCCTTCGCCCAGATCAAGCAGGAAATCGCTCACGCGGTGGCCCTTGGCCCAGTCAGGACAGGACCCGAGGTGAAGAACGTGCTCTACTCTGCAGCCGGGAACAAGGGTCTGTCCTGGAGCCTTTGGCAGAAGGTGCCTGGGGAAACTCGAGGCCGACCACTGGGATTCTGGAGCTGAAGCTACAGAGGTTCTGAGGGCAACTACACTGCCACCGAGAAGGAAATCTTGGCTGCCTATGAAGGAGTCCAAGCTGCCTCAGAAGTCATCGGTACAGAGGCACAGCTCCTCCAGGCACCCCGACTACCAGTGCTGGGGTGGATGTTCAAGGGAAAGGTTCCCTCCACCCATCACACCACCAATGCTACTTGGAGCAAATGGATAGCCCTCATCACACAGCGCGCCCGAATTGGAAACCCAAATCGTCCTGGGATCTTGGAAATAATTACAAACTGGCCGGAAGGTGAGACCTTTGGACTATCAGAAGAAGAAGAAGAGCAAGAAACCCGTGCTGAGGAAGCCCCACCATATAATGAGCTACCGGAGACTGAAAGACAATATGCCCTCTTCACTGATGGTTCCTGCCGGATTGTGGGTGCTAGCCGGAAATGGAAAGCTGCTGTATGGAGCCCCACACGCCAGGTTGCACAAGCTACCGAAGGGGAAGGTGGATCGAGCCAGCTGGCTGAACTCAAAGCTGTCCAACGAGCTCTGGACATTGCTGAAAGAGAGAAGTGGCCAAGGCTCTACCTCTACACAGATTCATGGATGGTAGCCAATGGTCTGTGGGGTTGGCTGGAAAGGTGGAGGAAGGCCAACTGGCAGCGTAGAGGAAAACCAATCTGGGCTGCTGATGACTGGAAAGACATTGCCACTCGGGTGGAGAATCTACCTGTGAAAGTCCGCCATGTAGATGCCCACGTCCCCAAGAGTCGGGCTAATGAGGAACATCGTAACAACCAACAAGTGGATCAGGCTGCAAAAATAGAGGTGTCCCAGATAGACTTGGACTGGCAACATAAAGGAGAGTTGTTCCTAGTTCGATGGGCCCACGATGCCTCAGGCCATCAGGGCAGAGATGCCACCTATAAGTGGGCATGAGACCGAGGGGTGGATCTAACCATGGACAGTATCTCCCAGGTGATCCATGAATGTGAGACATGTGCTGCCATCAAACAGGCCAAGCGGGTGAAGCCCCTGTGGTATGGTGGGCGATGGTCCAAATACAAGTATGGGGAGGCCTGGCAGATTGATTACATCACACTGCCTCAGACCCGCCAAGGCAAGCGCTGTGTGCTCACCATGGTAGAAGCCACCACTGGGTGGCTGGAGACCTCCCCTGTGCCTCATGCCACAGCCCGGAACACCATCCTAGGTCTGGAAAAGCAAGTCCTTTGGAGGCATGGTACCCCCGAGAGAATTGAATCTGACAACGGGACTCACTTCAAGAACAGCCTTATCAACACCTGGGCTAGAGAACATGGCACTGAGTGGGTGTACCATATCCCTTACCATGCACCAGCTGCAGGCAAAGTAGAACAGTGCAATGGACTGCTGAAAACCACCTTGAAAGCACTGGGTGGGGGGACTTTCAAAAACTGGGAGATGTGTTTAGCAAAGGCCACCTGGTTAGTTAACACCCGAGGTTCCACCAACCAAGCAGGCCCTGCCCACTCTGAACCCCTACAAACAACAGATGGGGATAAGGTTCCAGTAGTACACATGAGAGGTATGCTTGGAAAAACCATTTGTGTTAATTCTGCCTCGAGCAAAGACAAACCCATCCGTGGGGTTGTCTTCGCACAGGGACCAGGTTGCACCTGGTGGGTGATGCAGAAAGATGGAGAGACCCGATGCATACCTCAAGGGGACCTTGTTGTGGGGTAACTACCCATGGTACTGCACTTGTACCAGTGTCTGTATGTATATATGTATATATATATGTATATAGTTCAAGTGATGCACTTGTGTTTATCGTTAAAAGAGTTATGTTTCATGTAACATGATAGTATGGGAAAAATTCGGGGTGGATAATGTTGGGGTTTGGGAGTTTTTGTTTTTATTTCCTCTCGAGGAATTTTCTCCCATACTATGTTACCATGTCAACAAAGGACTGAGTACTCAGGAGAAACAAAGGAACTGGCCACAGAGGGGAGGGGCCCATCTGGGGCAACTGTCCTCACCTGGGTGTGTGCTCAGCACTCGGAGACTTGGTGTGGAGACGGGAGAGACTCTCTCGTCAGCACTGCGGGTTTTCCTGCCGTTTTTCCTCTCTGCTGGAAGAACCCCGGGATCCAGAGCCTGTCCTTTCCTGCCTCGCTGGGAGCTCAGCTCAGATTCTGCTGCCTCAGCCTTCGCTGCTCTGCAGCCCTGCCCGTCCTGCCTGCCGAGACCTCCGGGGATTTCCTACCACAGCTCCGCAGCTCGATACATCTCGCCTGCCACCCGGAAGTCGTGCTCCTACTGCGGCCCCAGCCTGCCTGGCCAGGAGAGCCCGGACAGATCCCAGGATCAGCTGCCCAGGGAGGTTTGTGAGGCCCTTCTTGCACCCCTTCCCGGATCCCAGGCGGCCATCACTGCGTGCTCCCCGAGCTCGCTCCGGAGCGCCCCCTGCAGCCGCGGGGGAACCATCGCACCTGCCCTGCTCACCGGGAGCCGCCAGCGCCCCTGCCGGCTGTGACTGGAACTGCACCAAAGGGGAAAGGGCCTGACAGCCGAGAGAGGCTGCACTGGGTTTGTGCTTCTGTTTGTTGTCACCACTGTAGTTATTGTTGTTTGTTTGCCTGTTTATATATCTGTATTTTAGTAAAGAACTGTTATTCCTATTCCTTATATCTTTGCCTGAAAGCCCCTTAATTTCAAATTTATAATAATTCAGAGAGAAGGGGGTTGCATCCTTCACCTCAAGGGAGGCTCCTGTCTTCCTTAGCAGACATCTGTCTTTTCAAACCAAGACATCTTCTCTCCCACCCAAGCGTGTGGATCCTCAGCCAGCATGGACACGGAAATCCTTCTCTTTTGGCCTTGGTTTTCTTTTCATTTTTCTTCATCCCTTCAATACATTTCAAATTAGGGTAAAAATAAATACATTGAACTGAGAGATGGATGGGGACATGGGGGACATTACATGGATGGAAACGTGGTGTGGACACAGCCCTGGGTGAGGACATGGTGGGACATGGCCAGTGACATGTGGGGACATGGCCATGGCCAATGCCGTGGGGGGAACTGGCAGGGGATGTGGGGGATGCTGGGTTTGAGGGAGTTGAGGGTTCCTGGGAGGGACTTGGGAGTTGCTGAGGGCTTTGGGGACCCCAGGCCGAGCAGCTCTGGCTGCGCTGAGAGACCCTGGCAGAGGTTCTGGGGCAGCTGCTCAAGGATCCCCTGACCTGGAGCCCCAGCCGGGCATTGGGCTCCTGGAAGGGAATTTCCAGAAAGGAAATTCCAGCACCTCCAGGGTGTTGTGGGCAGCTGAGAGGCCACAAGAGGGAGGGGAGAGCCAGACAGCGCTGTCCCTCTCCAGAAGCACACACCTAAAATCCTGAAATTCAGGGATTCCTCCCAGAAAAAATCTGCCAGGAGCTGCCTGAATTGAGGGAAAGGAGGGATTGGACCCCCAGACTGAGTTGCGATGGGTCCTGCTCCTCCTCCTTCCTCATCCCACCTCCTTCTCCTCTTCCCTCTGACTCTTCTCCCACTCCTTCACCTTAAGGGGTTCCTGGTGCTTTTCGGGGTTTGCTGGGTGCCATGGTAGGGTTCAGGTGCCCCCAGCATCCCCCCCACCCCCAAAGTGGGGGACATGGGGGGTGGGGGGAGGACACATGGAGGCCCCATTCCCAATCGATCCTGTCCTGTCCTCCCCCAATCCTGGCCCCCCCCCAAGTCCCTTCCCACTGCCCCCCAATGAACGGGATTGGGGCGAACTGGGAAGCTTTATTGGGAGCACTGGGAGCAGGTGGGTGGGGGCAGAGTGACAGTGGGGCTGGAGGGACACACAAACCCCCCCAAAATCAGCGTGGGGATGGAGCAGGGGGTCCCAGCCAGGCCCGAGGCCACGGGGAGGGGCTGCGGCCGCCGGCGGCTCAGGAGCTCTGTGGGCACACAAAAGGGGGTGACACCCCCGCGTAGGGCGGGGTTTCCTCCGGGCAGCGGCGGTCGGATTAAAAAAGGGCTCTGGGGAGCGCGGTGAACAGGAGCGGGCAAACAGGGCCGTGGGTCTCTGAGGGCAGGGCTGCGGCTGTTCTCCTCCGGTGGGGATTTTAGTTTGTTTCTGTGTGGAGATTTGGTTGGTTGGGTAATGTAATGCCGGAGGTCGGCCGGTGCTGGCTGGGGTCTGAGGCTCACACCCAAGAAGCCGTGGCCGGCCCGGAGAGGTGATCCCGTGAGGAACCGTCTCCCAGGGGGTCGTGGCTTCTCTCAGCCGTCGGCCGGGGCTGCCTGCAGAGATGCCTGGCTCAGCAGGCCATCAGCTCTTAGTGATTCAGCAGTGATTTCAGCTCTGCTCTGCAAGGCAAAGCCCCAGGGCCAGGCCAGGACAGACACAGGACAGGTCCTTCTGGTGGTTCCACAGAAGTAGCTTTATTCTTCCCTCTTCTGCAAAGGGGTGACCAGAGACGGATCCTCTGCTAGCTCAGGGTAAAGGGGTCTCTTTTATGGGGTACAGAGGTGGGTGTGAAAGGGTGAAAAACCCATAGGTATGAAGGGATTTTACATATAGTTTCCTAGAGGATCATGGGTCTGTTTTCTCTCACTGTAACCAAAAAGATTCTGGCTTTCCCAAAGAGGGGCCTGCAGGGGGATTGTGTAACCTCCTTATCTCCAGGCCTTCCTGCCATGACAGGGGCTTGTCAGACCCTACAGTTAGGATTTTTTCAGCAACAGTCCTCACACAATCAAAAGCTCCAGCCAGTGAAAGTGTACCCAGGAAACAGAACTCTCCCAGAAGGACGTGTCTGTCCAGACCCCTCCCTGTGAGGAGTGTTTGAGCCAGGCAGTAGCACCAGGGGATGTTGTAAAAGACGCCTGCCTGAGGTGTGAACAAGTGAACGATCTCCTTTCTCTGGTGGCCATGCTCAGGAGGAAGTCGAAAGATTAAGGAGCATTAGAGAAAGGGAAAGGGAAACAGACTGGTGGAGTTTCACCCTTCCATCCCTGGGAGAAGCCCCCCAGCAGCCAGAGCATTCCCACGCCTCTCACCATCAGGCAATAGGAGGAGATTGGGTGGATGAAGGGGAGTGGAAATGGGTGCCTACTCGGGGAGGTAATAAAAATTCCTCCTGACCCACATCATCCCACTGGTGCCAGAGTCTTCCTCACTTTGCACTTTTCCCCTCTCTTTCCTAGGCATGCACAGTCTCTTGTTGACTACTTGAGCAGTTTCTCGACTGGTCTCAGCAAGCTTAAACATCATTTTGGTGACTTTTGTTGTTTATTTCTTGCAGAGTTATATCCTGTGCCTTAAGCTTGTGGCCAATATTTGCTAACTTTTATACTGTATCTTATACTTGCACAGGTACAATGATTTTAATCTTTTCAACTGGCACGGACACAATAGACACAGCCTGGGCACAGGGAGGGAATTTATTACCAACCAAATCCCAGCAGCACAAGGAGAAGGTGTAGAGGGTTGAATCTGAGTTGATAGATTTTTAGACCAATGGCACTTGTCAAAAATTTACACATTTAAGCCGCACAGAAAGGCAGGAGTTCCTCCCTTTCCAGCCCGCCTGAGGGAGGTGGGGAGGCCTCGGAGCCTCCGGGCCCCGCCAGGCCGAGGCCCTGCCAGGCCAGGCCGGGGCTTTCTCCTCTTCCTGATGCTGCAGTACGGACCCTGGGCCGCTGGGGAAGGAACCATCCCAGAGCCCAGGCAGCGAAACCCAGCCATGGACTGCTAAACCCAGCCATGGACTGCCAGACAGCTGGACCCAGCCATGGACTGCTAAACCCAGCCATGGACTGCCAGAGAGCTGGACCCAGCCATGGACTGCTAAACTCAGCCAGAGACTGCTTAACCCAGCCATAGACTGCCAGACAGCTGGAATCTTTCCAGAGCAGCTTCTTGGGACCGTCAGGTTCTTTCACCTCCCCCCTCCCCACCGTTCTCCACATGGAGCCGGCGGGAGCCTCCTTTCTGCAGCCAGCACACTTCGAGCTGAACCACTATGCAGCCAGCAGCACAAAAAGAGCGAGGTTTTTCTTCACCATAAAGCTTAAAGAAGACCATTTTTTTCAACATAAAGGTGTCAGAGTCAGAGAGAGTGAGCCATGTGAGATGGGGCTGAAATGGCGGCGGAGAAAAGGGGCGATGCCACGTTCCTCGCGCAGAGCTTAAAATACCTCTTGCATGCGGTGGTAAGAAACTGTAATATCTCAAACTGTTTGTCTCTTTGATCCTTTTGAAGTAAATGGGGGGATGGAAGACTTATGTGTGGCCCGTGAAGTTTGTGAAGAGAGAGTGCCTATGCCAAGATATATATATAGAAGCACTGAGAGGCTTTTAAGGATTTGTAGCAGAAAAAGCCT
>JACBWW010001952.1:0-10912 GCA_020086605.1 Lanius collurio | reverse complement strand
TTTAAAACATGAAAATGGAACTGCAAAGTTTTGATATAGTTCTTCATGTAGTCTTTTCTAGTAGTTTTATATCTCAGTTGTAACTAACTGTGTATTTCTTATGTATTTTATTTAAAATTGAATACATTTAAATATATGAAGCCTTTTCAGGTAAGCAGAGATTAATTTCTGGTTTTGTTTTACAGCTTTTTAGAGTAGCAAGAGGAAAAAAAAAAAGAAAAAAAGAGAAAAAAGAAAGAAATATTAAAATGAAATCAGTTGTTAAAGTGGGTCACTGTATTGTGAAAACAAAATTGTTTTCTGAGTGCAGCATTTTTTTCTCTGCAAAATAGCAACGATAATTCTGTGTTTAAGTGTCAGTACAAATCCAGGGAGACAATGTCATGCTAAACTGATGGAAAATTTTTTCAATGCAACTATGCTATGAAATACCACCATGTCAAGACAATGTTAAAAGGATCTCAGTAAAAAAACCAATGATACAGAAATCTGATAATATGTCAGTCTAAAAGTTTCCAAAGTAGAGGTTTGAAGATTGCATTACATTGATGGGATAATAGAATGGGTTCAATCCAAATTACACTTTTATTTAAAAGCAGAAAATTAAAACAATATCATATTAGGAAACATCAGAGCAATAAAATTAAAGCCGTATTCATCATCCCTTATACAACCTGCTGTCCATGAGCTAAGTAGATAATCAAGAACAAGCATTTCATTTGATGTATAATAAGCAAAGTATTTGGGACCTGCTGAGGGTTAAGCTAGCTGAACCCAGTTTCTGGAGTAATATCGCTCAGGAGCTGTCCTGACAAGATACTTGCATTACTAAACGGAATGTAGAAAAAGCCTGTTCTGGGAAGTTGTCGTGGTTTGACACGGAAGTGTTTCTTTTTTTGCACAAAAGTCCTTCTAGTTCTGATCAGAACCAATCAATTGTCTGGCTTGATTATTGGCAAGTTTTAAGCCACTTAGGAGTTTGACGCCTCTGTGAATCACATTTTAAGACAGACAGAGCCCGGGAAAGCTCTCTGGACTTCCCGTCATCAAACAACCAACTTGTGCCCCCGGGCCCTGCTCGGCCTGGCCCGACCCGGGAGGCAGCCGCCCCTCCTTGGGCCTGTTCCATCTGGGCCCCCCAGCCCTGCCCCATGCAGGGAGAGCTGGGCTGGCAGCGGCCCCCCCTTCACCGCCACGGCAGAGCTCAGCTCCAACTCCCCCAGCAGAGATCATGGGACCGAGAGAGATAAGAGAAGTTCCAGCCGCGGTTGGGTGAGATTAACCCTGTTAGTGCTGTTAAGATTTCTTCAGAACAGATGGGCCTGAAAATGCTGATCCTCTCCCAGAGAGAAAGGTGAAAGGACATGAAGAGACACTCTAAGGTGTAAGTCAGCAAAGATGGAAGGGCTGAAACCATGAGGGAAAAGAAAGAGGAGATGCTTCAAACCTGGAAGCTGAAATTCTGTTGCAGGAACCCTTTGGGAATGAACTGGACTATTGGAGTCCCTGCTGTAATTTCACAGAGCATTGGAGGGGGGTAGAGCAATTGGGAGTTAAGGTGCCTCTGCATTTTCTTTTTTCTTCTTTTGGCTCCGGAGTGTTTGGACTCAGTTTACCTTCACCTGGAGGGGTGTGCAGTGTACCTGAAGTTGATTCTGCCTGGTGGGTGGGGGGCATGGTCCCACCCTTTGATGTGGACTGATCCACTGATTGAACCGACCGTACAAAGGAACCAGGAGGGGTCAGTGCGAAGATGACCCCAGTTCCTAGAGATGAAGATTGCTCCTAGAGATGAGTAAAGAAGACCTTGCTCCTGAACAGCTCAGCCTTAAATTGACACCCCGTGTTAGCTCAGATTGAAATCCTCGAAAAGCAGCTGTGGGAAAAGCGGTGATTCGAGGTTAGGGACTCTTTTTCCTCACTGCAAGCAGAAACCTTCTGGGCGGCTGTTTTGCTGTGATATTGAACCCATAAGAGAGTTGTCTCTAGTGGGAATGTCTCCATAAGGTCAGCAAGAAAGACTCAGAGACTCCTATCTCTTTATGTGAACTGAAAAGATTATAAAGGTGGTAAACTGACTGAAATCTCAAGGGTTGTTTCTACATTATCAGAATGGAAAAAGTGGGGGGAGGAAAAATGTTCTAAGTGTTTTGTCTGATTCTAACTTTTGTTTCCTTCTTTTAGGTCTGCTAATAAACTTCTTAGAGTCTTTTAAGTCTGTGCCTGTTTTGTTTTCTCCTAATTCTTATGTGACAGAGGTAAAATGAGTAAGTAAGTGATGATCTGAACCAAACCACTACAGAAGTCCAATGCAGAAGGAAGTTATTATGACAGTATCAAAATTAGTCCCATACAATAATATGTCAGTTTGGGCTGCTTCTGCCCTGTTTCCTCCTAATCACATCTAAAATTCTATGCCAGCCTTCTAGAAAAAAAAAGGAAAGAAAATAAAAATTTTTAATCATTTTGGAAAGCCTCCTTCCTCTCCATGCTCTGCAGGAAAGCTCCAACACTACAAGCTCTCCCTCTGTCACCACCAAGTCTATTTACTTTTGCTGTCAAACAACACATGCTATGACATGGTTTCTGCTGCTCTGCTCATAACAGTCCCTTTGAAAAACCCCATAAATTCTCTTTGCTTGGACACAGACAGATGGGATAATTTATTTCTTTTTTATTGCTGATTGTTTTTCTGCTTCCTCTTTCCCTTTTCTTTTTAATGCCTTTTTAGAGGACACTTTATATCAGATTGTGTTGGAATGTGATGCTGAAACTTCCAGTTTAACCTTGCTCCTCTTAACATCTGGATAAATATGCAATTAGTGGCTCCCCATAATTCAAGCCAAATGTTATCTTCATTAAATTTATAAGTACTAAAGGAACAGGAGAAAACTCTGCTCCACATAAAAAGCTACAGCTAAAAAGAATGAAATCCACACTATTACTAAATCTTTGTATTAGTAACTTCAGAGTTTAATATCTTTGAATCCAGGACAGAACTGAATTTTTTGAGCTTTGTTTCCAATTTTTTTGGTGTTAATTTTTGTGTGTGCAGAAAGGGCATAGTCCAAAGAATTTCTGAGGATGTAGAATTTCTTTGAAAATTGGTGTTCTACTGGTTAATTCTTCTCTAAGACAGAATTGAAAACACGAGCAAAACAAAGTGCCTACCTTGCACTCATTTGCTGAAAATAAAACTTACTAAATTACATGTCTTCCTTAAAGTAAGAAATTGATTATAACATGTTAAAACCAAAAATAAAAATTTTCTGAGCCTTTTCAGAAATGAATCAACTATTTTAAAGGTTAATCTTTCAACTGTTTGCATAACAACAAACCTCAAAATACTGGAAAATTTCAAAATCATCATGACTGTTGGAAAATAGCTGAAGCAACTACAAGGTATACAATTGAGGAAATCACACAGAACAAATTATTCTTACTCGGTTTAACTATACAATATAAGGAAAATGTAGTTGTGTAGAGTAGAAGCTGTTGTGAGAAATTTTTGTTTAATATTTTCCTCTCTATTTTTCGGAATTTTTTTTATTTGATAATTCCAAAAAACCAAAAAAACAATCAAAGTAGAGAAAAGAAAGGTGGCATCACTGAAATCTAATAATTTTAGTAGCAGATTTTGAAAGGTTTCCTATTATTTATTTATAATCAAATATTTTATTTTGGATCTGCTGTTATGAATGAAAGAACCAAAATCTTTCTCAGCAATATAGTTCTTCAAAAGAAGAAGCAGAATTTTTAGAAAAACAATTATTATGAATCAGTTAATCTTAATTTTGAAGCACAGCCTACTGCTTGAAATCTGCTTCTTCTAACTTAATGTGAATACCAAGGAGGAATCTAAACCACTTTCTGATGTGTTTTGTGTCAGATATTAGTCTCAGGAGTCAGAGAAGAATGGGACATGCATGGCAAGTTAGGTACTTTCTCCGCAGACATATTAACCCAAATTTGTTTTGTGAGATGTTAGAGTTGGGCAAAGATGTCTGAAAGTGATGTTGCATTAGCACTTATTATAGGAATGGATCACAGTTTCTTCTTCTAATTGCTGGCACCATTCCCCTTAGATTTGAATTTTCTTGTATTTATTACATCAGTGTATTCCTTTTGCATTCAATAATTAACTTTGCTGTTAAAAAGTTTTCAGCATATGTTTGAAATAATTAATGTTAATTGCTGCATGAACTTTGAGTGATCCACCAGGAATGAGTTAGTTCCAAAAAGAACATTTTCCATCTGAGTACACAGCCATTAAAATACATTAATCGACTAATCCTTATACCTTTGTGCTGTTTCTCTTTTCTTCTGCCAAGAAAAAAAATCAACAAAAAAAAAAAAATTGTGCCTGAATAGCTGTTGATCTTGATTTTATAGGGAAGAATTCAGGAGAACATATTTTAAAACTCGAGGCTAGAATTTCCCTAAGGTTAATGGTAAATAATGTCAATATTTGTGAAAACTGAGAAAACCCAGTGCTTTTATGTTCTTAAATATGGAATGTTGTGTTAATAATTAGCTGAAAAACGTGGGGGCTCATTCTTAATTTGCCCCAGTGTGTTACTGTGCATTTTAGTATATGTCCAAAACTTAACTTCCCAGTGCCAACAACAGGAAAGTCCTGGGAAGGACTGCAATCATGAGTCAAGCGCCTTCAGGCTGAAACAAACTTGTGTGTCTTGCCTGCCCCTGTTGTTGTTAAGGGCTGTGTTCCTGTCTCAGCCATCAGCTGTCCCAATGATGCTGGAATGTCCGACCTCAGCCTCTGTGAACCTCTCACTCAGCAGTTCTGCTGGTCCGTGCCCATGGAAGCACAGTGGGGAGAGACCAGCCATGAAGGATGCTTGGAAGAGCACACAGCACATGTTCCCTGCAGTGATGGAGCAGCATTTGGAGCCCTCTCTGTGTTTTGGTAGCTGGGAAGCAGCTCTTGTCTGGAGCACAGCACCATCCTGAGTGCAGTGCAGTTCTGCAACCAGGGCTCAAGGCAGAAAGCTAATGGTAAAATCATATCCTCTCCATCCTTCCAGCTACCCATGTATCAGAATTCTTTCCAAAGTGCATAAAGGATTTTTTATTTCTTATTTCATTTTAATAGTTTTTTGCAGATTATATTACCAGGTAATATGTGTAAGGTTTTAATATCCCTAAGTCTAAAGCTCAGGGAAAAAAAATGCCTGATAATTTGAAAGTTTTTTGGGTTTTAGCAGGTCCTTTCTGAAATTTTATAATAAACTCAGCAGTTAAATGCCCAGTGAAGTCACAATGAAATCAGCTGGGAGTAAATGACAGCAGTGTTTACTCAGAACTATTTTCAGACTTCAGCTTTACCCTGAATTTTTTTAAAAAAATATTTCTCCAAACCCACAATTGGAAATTTGCATTTCCTTTAAGTCATGTCCTGGTGTGAACTTTACAAGCCTAGATGCTTCAGGGAACTGCAGACATGGTTTAGTGGTGTATGTGGCAGTGGATGTGGCATCTTAAAGATCTTTTCTAATCTAACCAATTCTGTGATTCTATGATTCAATTCACACATGATTACTGAGCAATTTCCAAAGTTACCTACTGAATTTGACCATAACAACTTATGGAGATGGTTGTTATCACAGTCTGGAGGCTACACTGATCATTAAGTCCAAGCATTGCTACCAGATGCTTTTTTTTGATAACAATTTCCACAAAAATGTTAATTTCTGAATTACTTTATCTTAAAACTGTATTAGATTTTTCATGAAACCAACAGAACAATGAAGAAATATTTTGATAGTCTTGGGTTCACAGAATAATTATAGCCAGATAATAAAGTCTATAAACTAAATCAGTAATTTGGAAGTACATAATGTTTATAAGATTTAAATAATCTTAAAAATATACTTTAATTGATACAGAATTTAAAAGTTGTTTTAAATCTTTAAACACAGACTATATTTAAATTATGACACCTCAAAGTGAAAGTTATCTCAGACACAGGGAATTTTGGTATAATTTCATAAGCCTGGCCCTATGATGTATTTTGGAAAAAAAAAGAAAAAGAAGAAGAAGAAGTAAATTGCAATTATATATTAAAGGAAACAAACAAAAAAGAATTTTAAGGTTTACTTAAGCTTAGTATATAATGAAATCACAAAATTCCATGTGCCCTGAAAGAAAATTTAGTCCATAGAACACACCATAGGAACAAGCCAAAAAAAAAGTGTGGGTTTTTTAATGTTTTTAATGAACATGTCAATGTCTGGTTTAAATTCATTAAGAATATCTAAGGAAAAGAATCATCTGCAACCTGTGAACATGATACTTCAACTTCACAAGATGACAGTATTTTCAATAAGATACAGGAAAAAAAAGGCTGAGAGTTTTTAAAATTCTTTTTCTCAACTAGAGTATTATTTCACCTTGGTAATTCAATCTTAGAAGAAAAAAAAATCAAGCACATATGTAGTGTTTTTTCTTAACCACAATTAACTTAAAGTTACTTGGTTGATTGCTTGCTATTCTCTCTGTTGTACCCACAGGAATGACACACAAAAGTGATGAAAACAGTTGTGACAAACAAAAAAATTACTTGCTCAAGCAGTATGTTTTGACTGCATAAAACAAATGAAACAAATGAAACAGGAGCGAATTTAACCCCCTACTCCAGTCCCTATAGCTGAAATGCAAGCTTAGGCTCACCTGCCTCTGTGATGTGAGGGATGATGTAGAAACCACATTGGTTGAGAATCAAATGAATGTTTGTTCTGTGGTTATGCAGGATTGCTGCAGATTCAGTTGGCCTTATGTGTCTCTATCCAACCTCAACACATCCATTGTTTTTAGTCCATTTTGTCCTTTTTGCCTACCTACCACATGCACATCTAATTAATCCCCAAGAAGTCAAATATTTCAATAATATAATGGTGTATCTTTCCATAGCAAATTAGAAAACAATCAAAAAAGAAGCCCCAAACAAACAAAACCCACCACCACTACCACCAAAAAACCCAAAGCAAGCCAAATTAAAAAAAAAAAAACAACAAAAAAACCCCAACAAAACAACCCCAGAAACAGCCCCCCTCTCTCAGCTAAAACCCTAGAATTTGAGGATGGTGCATCTCTTTTCTTTTCAATTACAATCCCAGTGAAATGTCCACCACCAGTTAAGTCTCAAGGACAATTTGGTCAAACTTTTAAAGGTGTGTATTACTGACCTTGTTTAAGCTTTGGATATTGCCATGATGTACCAATTTGCTTTCATTTATTTCTTATACTATGAAGTATTGGTAAAAGCTTTCTACAACTTTTGTTCCAAATTTAATGAAAATCAAATTTGAAACTTGACTGGATATCTCCAGAGGTCTCTTCCAATCCCAATCATTCTGTGAAACTATTTTCATCATTTAATCACTAACACAAAATATAAAAACATTTCTCTGCAGTTTTATTTATTTTTTTTTAATTTATGGAAAAAAGTGTGCATTTAATTGAAATTGTAGCTGAAATAACTTGATATGGAAAAAATCTAAAAACATCCAAGTAAATATACTTTGATAATTTAATTACTATTATCTTTGATTTGTGTTTATTTTATTGTCTGTATTTGTCTTGATAAATGGGTTTTTCACTTGCCAAAGCATGGATGTTCCCATCCAAATATATATCCTTCCAAACTGAACTCCAAATGAAATATCATATAATTGATTCTACTTTTGTGTTATGGGCATTTTTTTCTCCTTTTGATCTTTATCTTGTGCTATTAAAAAGTCAAAAGAAAACTTAACGGGAATAATTTATTTTACTCTCAGTAGTGTGCATTGAACCTGGAGGCATTTTGGTGTCACATAAATTGTACACAGTACAACAGAATGGCAGCAGGTCACTATCCTCTCAAAAGAAACTCTAAAGAAAATGAGGTGATTGTAACAACAAGTGGGTAATCAGTAAATCTTACAGTGATGCTACCAATATTAAAGTTAAAATGTTACAGCGAGGTCTTGTCTGCTCTTGAGGTGACTAAGAGGTTGTAACCACCGGGTGAAACACTTTGAAATACTACTAAATTACTTCATGATCGCATCCAAAGGTGCTTGTTCTCTTTGACTTGTTTTTCTACAGCTGTGTTTTAGCTCACTCAGAAAACCTACTGTTTATGACTTGGTTTCTTCCTCAGAAGATAGACTAATAAAAACTTCTGGAATTGCTGGCTTTGACAACTTCCCCACTAAGGGAAGGATGACTTTTCAGTATTTTTCTTTAAGTGTCCTATTTTACTTAATTGATATTTTTTTAAAAGTCTAGGCTCTTCTCAAATTCTTCAAAATTTTGAAAGATAAATTTTGATTAAAAATCAATTATGTCAATCAAAAATATTTATTAGATTTTTAATGTTGAGGAGAAACAGATTTCATTTTTTTTAATTCTGAAGAAATTAATAAAATTTCTATACTGAGATTTCAAAATCAGAAAAGACATTTATTCTCTGGAAGGACTGGACAGCAAAACATATGAGGAAGAACTGGACATAAATTTTCAGAACATCTCACATTGCCAAATAAGACCAACAAAACCATGACTCATACATGTTGGGATATGATTTCCCACAAAAACAAAAGCCAAAATCATGTAGATGTCTTCATTGCTCTGAAAACTATGGAACAATTACATGAGCCATCTCAAGAAGTATATTCCCTCATTGTTGTAGAATAAAAAAATCCACACAACTATTTCTGAAATACTGAGTGAATTATTATGTAGAAACAACTAATGCTACACAGAAAAAAATAATTATCAGGGATATGGCTAATCATCTCAATAATTTTTTCCTTGTCTTCATTTCATTTTGATAGGTTTCTGGAAGAGATTCTCAAGAAAACAGAGCCTGTGACTTCTTTTATTGAGTTTTCTTTTTGGGATGTATCTTTCTGCAGATAGTTTTTTGATATGAAGAAAAACCATTAGTTTTGGTGGCTTGTGGCACAGTAAAGGCTGAAAAAATGATGTTTGAGTTTAAAACAGAAAGAAGGGAAGGTAGTAAGAGAAGAAACTTCTGAGAATCTCAGAAAATCTTTAAAATGAATGTTATAGCTGTACAACTGTAGTAGAATAGAAAGATTGAAGATATTTAGGGAAATGACACAGCAATAGAAGAGGCTTAGCAAGACCAACATACCAGAGTTTACAAAGATGCTGATGACCAGCATGCAACTGGCCTGAATTAATCAATGTTGGTGTGATTCACTTTTTCTTGAATAATTCATGAACAAGACAGTTTTTACTCTGAAAAGTCCTGTCTTGTGTTTTCTTACAAAAGCATTTGGAAAATACAGTGATATTTCAGAGTCTTTGTTACCTACTCTGAGAACCCACCTGTTAAAACTCATATGGTTGAAAAACAAAGCAGGAAATACTAATAATGTGATTCAGAAATATGTCAGAACAATTTACTTTTCATCAGAAACTCTGAATTGTGTATTTTGACAAAGCAAGGGTAGGCTATGCAAATATGTCATTTTTTGCAGCCATTGTAATATTATTAAAATTCATGGAAAACACATCTAGCCAATGAGAGCTTAATTTTTATATTTTACTCAATTTAATGTATGAGTGCTTTTTATTGCTGTTTTAATGATGGCATGATTTATTATATATGGGCCCTTCTTTGTAATGCATTTGCTTGTCTATTTCCTTTTTAATATAATTTGACCATATTATGTAAAAGATGTTATAACCATTATGCCAAAGCATTAATGTCATGGGTTGAATAATGCCAATTTGTATTAAAGTGTTATTAATGCACATTTATTTTAATTTATATTATTCTTTACAGAAATACCTCTGGAATATTAATATCTGTACCTAACCTTTATATTACATCTATGTATAGTAGAGTGCTTCAGATGTGAATCAGAGAAGTCATTCAACTTGATTTTAAAAATATCTTCTGACTCAAACCACCCTCCCCTCTCCCCCCCCTCCAATCCATTTAAACTTCCAAATTTGTTCTATATTAAATGATAACAACAGTTGAGGGAAATTAAAATGATGCTTCAAATTAGGTTGTTGAAAAAAAAAAGAGTTGAAAGAGTGAATTTTCCATTCCTTGCATGGTAGATATCTAACTCTTTGTGCCAAAAGGTTTGTACCAGCAACATTCATCATGCTTGATAGTGATGAATTTATCTCATTCATGGAATGGTTACACATAATTGACAAAATAGATAAGGCTTGTGTGATTATTAGCAGTGAGTAAATACCTCATAAAGAAAAAGGTATTTAATAACATTAAATATTCCTGATATCTTTTCTTTCCTTTTCAACTATGGATATTGTCCTCAGTGAAAAATATTTAGTATGCAGATTGTTTGGACAGGGTAGGCTCACAGAAATGCTGCATCCACTGCTGAGGGTAAGGCTAAAGCACCTGAAGGCAGGATCTAAACTTAGGTCCAGGAGGGAGGATTGCCACCACTCCCCTCAGGCAGGATGGGAAAATGAAGGAGTTCCGGTCCAGCCTGGACCAGGTAGGAGGAGGAGAAAAAGCCAGATTTGGAACTACCCTTTGGGGATGTATTGCTAAGGAGAGATGGAGCAGTGGCAAAGAATGAGTTTTGTAGGAGACACAGAAGTTCTTGCTCTATCAAACTGTCTGGTGTGTACTTTGCTTTAAGAATAATTCTGTTACAAACACCACAGAAGTCTCTCAATTAGGAGCTTTGTAATGTTTTTCAATTTTTTTCAGAGGGACAACACAACTGTTGTAAAAGTATCCTATTTTAAAGTCAAAGTTTTGTGTGAAAGATACCACTGATATTATTGTCAATACAATACCAATATATTTTATAAAGCATATTATTAATCATAAATAGAAAAGATATATAATATTATATAAAAATGTATAATTGTTCATTTAAAAATACAT
>JACBWW010001951.1:0-10915 GCA_020086605.1 Lanius collurio | reverse complement strand
TTAGATATGCACGCTCTGGATGTAGGAGTTTCAGCAGTTTGTTTAGAGACCTGGGTTTAATTAATCAGTGCAAGATTACCAAATTGCCTTGGGATGAAAAACTGCGCCTGACAAGTTGTAATTGGCTACTGACTAAACAGAAGGTCCCAGCTCTGCCTTGGGTGTTTGGGAGGGGGAGAGGAGGGCAGAGGCAGGAGGGGCAAAAAGGCAAAGGAGGAGAAGAAACAATCAGGGAATTAGACAAGTAGATTTTCTAAGATGAAATCTTTTTATTCTGTATACTGCTTTTTTTTTTTTTTTTTTTTTTTTTGTATTGCTATACTTTCTGTAATCAATCTCCTTGGGAAATGACATTTTTTCTTTCTCAGAAGTTAAATTAAAATAATGCTTTAGCAGTTCTGATGGGTTTATGAAAACTGGTCTGAAATGTCTTACCTTCAAAAAATACTCCAAAGTTGTTATTTTGCATGTTGCAGGCTTGCCATAGAAATATTAGTGAAATGGATCTAAGAGAAACATCCCAATCACTTCCCATGGGTTTGTTTTTATTCCTTTATCTATTCTTCTGTCAGCACATCTCCAGCAATCCTCACTGATCTTCTCAAAACTATCATAAAGTGATAAATAACATAACTTACACAACCTGTTGTTAATCATGTCATTCTGTCCAAAAAACCCCACATGCCATACTCAAAACACTGATTTCAAGGGGTATTTTCATTTCACCTATTTCTTCCCCCCAGAATAATTTGTGACTTATTCACCAAGTTTCCTGACAGAAAATCCACACAATGATTGGCAGGAACTGTCACTGGGATTCAGGTACAGAAGCAGTAGAACTGAAATATGGTTCAGGATTTGAGATTCTGACCCAATTTTAGAAAAGCAGAAGAGTAGTTTGAATTGTTTGGATTTAAAGATGACTCTTGTTTCTTGTCTGACGTATCAGATGGCAGCCAGATTTGGCTGACTGGAAATCAAGAGTGTCCTCTGAGAAGATCAGGCATGGAACATGTTCACTAATTTTATATTGATCATTTAGCATGGAAATAACAAGTCAATGTAATGCACTTAATGTGGTGTTATGGTCATGGTGAACCATTTGGCAGGGTGATATTTTAGCATTATCAGTCCATAAAAGCTTGTCTTTTGGGGATATAATGAACATTTCTCCATGTATTATCTGGCTTTGTTATGAAGTGGAGAAAATATGAGGATCAAGTCTTTGCTTAAAGGAGGTTGATGAAAGTTTTTGCCTCATGCTAGATACATTTTGGGTGCCTTGTGGCTTTTTTGCTCTTTTCTTTATTGATTTTTGATGGACAAGATAAAGCAGTAACTAAAATAAAAAATATAAAAAATTCAGAAGAACCCTGGACCAATAATTTACAAGTTAGATACTCTTAAGAGCTCACACACTCCATTCAAAGTGTCAGAGCTATTTAAAAATCTGAATTTTCACAAAATTTGTCTGTGCTGCCCCTTCAGCGAGCCAATTGTTTTCCTTCATCCATTTTTGGTAATGTGATGATCTGAGAGAACAATAAATCAGAAAAAAAACCAGGATCTGTGATTAACAAGTGGTGAGTGACAGAATTTGCCCTACATGTCAGATTGGGAAGTAATGAATCCCACAGTCAGCAGGATGGGAATGTGTCACATTCTGGTATTGTACAGAGCCTGTGGACAGACTGAAAGGCAATTATGAGAACAGCTTATTTTCCTTTAATATATCATTGCACAGTCACCTGTATTCTTAAGCTATATCAGATATTTATGTTCTTTTTCAAGAGTTTCTTGTAACACCCTTTTAACTGACTGGAATAGAGCAATTACCAGCTTTGATTTGAGTATGTACTTGAATCTGTGTGCTCTGGCCAACCACTTTTACCTTTTAATACTTACTTTCACTTTTTGGCACTTGTTAATTACTATCTCAGGCTGGTTGGCAGGACCAGCCAAAGTTATAACCCCTAACTTTAGTTGTGTTTTAGTTGTGAACGTTTTGTAAGAGTTTTTTTGGAGTTTTTCTGCTGCAGAGAGAAGCCTGCACTCAGGATCCTTACTGTGAGCCTGTGGAACCTTTGAAGCAATTGTATCTAAAAATCTTTGGACAAATGGCCTTTCTAGTGGGTACTTGGAGTCCAAATTAGAAAATGCAGTTTGCTGAGCTGCCCTCGGGGGTGGCCAGCACCTTGTTACTGTGAAGATGAAACCTTGTAATGAAAAGTCTGGCATCAGAATGTGATGGACCAGAACTCCTCTGGAGTGCACCTTGCGTTCTCCTGTTCCCTTTTTCCTTTGATGAAAGGACAGAGTCATCTCTGCTTTTTCCCCCTTCTTCTCTGTGGAACACGAGGATCTGACCATTCACTTCAGAGCTCTTATTCTTCAAGTTGTCCTAAGTACAGGGGCCAAGTGTAAAGCTCTTTTGTGGGGCATTAGGTACCCCTTCCTCTCCCTCATGCTTTAGAGCTCTCCTCAAGCCCATACACACCCTCTGGTACATAATTATATTGATCTAATCTCTCCTCTCATGAAACACCAAGCTCTAACCCATTTTTATGTGCTTCTTAGCTCCTCTGAAGGGTCTTTCTTGTGAAAAGGGGTGCATGTGGATACTAAAAAGCTAAAAGCAGAGGAATTCTTTAGCTTTCTGCAGTGTCTTGTGAAAGCCTTGCTTTCTCATGCAGCAAGCTGAGAAACAAACCTGAGTTTGAGGTTTTTTGTAAACCAAGAACTTTATCTAACACCTGTAAACTTATTTTCCAGTATTGTTATGGTGCATCAGACAAAATATTTTGGAACAGGTGTTGTAGAGTCTCCACCAACCATTCTGGGAGGTGCTTAATCAAGGCACCAATAATATCAAGCTATTCCTGTGAACCAAGTTATATAAACGGATTTATAATTAATTAAATATGCCCATTTCTCCTTGGACCCGACTTGTGTGGTCATTATTGCCATCCCTGGTACAGCAGTGACAGGTGCCAGCTCATCCAAGGGAATTTGAGGGGATTGTAGCTCCAATTCCTGCCCAGCACCCCAGCCAAGCTGCAGAGTCACTGCCACGAGCTCCAGGTCCCTGTGGAGCCGAGGTGATTCTGAACTTTCTGCCATCTGCCTGATAACCACTGATAAGAGCCACTTCCCAGCACAGTTTGATGGGGTTGGAACCAGAAAGGCAGAGCAGACTCCCTGCTACCAGAAGTATTTCCTGTTTTCTTCTGCACGTGTCTCATTCCCTCCTCTCCACTCTCAGGGCCTGTACTCAGCTCCTTCCCCAAGGCAAGGAGTGTTTAGCACAGAAAGCACAGCCTGTCTGCAGTGCTCAGGGAGAAAAGGGTCCAACCCCTGTCAGAAACACCTTGGCAAAAAAGGCTTCCAAACAAACACTCATCAGCCAGGGGTAAGAGCAGTGTGGTTCTGAGGGACACTGATGGTGGTGTGCATTTCTCGTTGCATGTTGGGTTAACTTAGAGAAAAATAATGAGATTTGACAGTGGGAACAGCTTTAGCTATAGTCCAGTCCATTTTAAAAATGAACAGTGAGGTAGGTGTGCATTTCTCATTGCATATTGTGTTAACTTGGATAAAATTAAGGAGATTTTACAGTGGGAACAGCTTCAGCTATAGTCCAGTCCATTTTAAAAATGAACAGTGAGGTAGGTGTGCATTTCTCATTGCATATTGTGTTAACCTGGGTAAAAATAAGGAGATTTTACAGTGGGAACAGCTGTAACTATAGTCCAGTCCGTTTTATAAATGAATTAAAGTTTGATTCCGAGAAGCACTTTAGGAATTTCTAGAATTGGTTTACCATGTAAAATTTTATGAAATCGTTACATTTTATTACATTGCAGTTAATGCTAAATTTTAAGATATCTCTTCTGGAAAGGTTTGGCACCCTAAGAAATCATTGAAGCACATAAAATTCTCTGAATTTTAGTGTTTATTAAAATAATCAGCTCTTCATCATGGGAGGACTGTTTAAAGTACATGTTTTTTGATGTTCTGTTAGGTTAGATTTAGTAATGACAATGAAAGACACCTCTTTAATATTCCTATATTTTGTTGTACATTTTGAAAAGGGCAAAACAGCTCTTTGATGGAGGGGGAAAACTGAATTTTTGCTATCATGCCATGTCATTCAGGTTTGTTTGTGTGCCTAGTACATCATCTCCTACTTCAACAGATATGTTTTGAAAACTTAATATAATATCCAGTGCTCAAGTGTGTTAAAATCTGGTTTAAGCTATCTCAAGTTGGGCACCCAGAAATAATGGAATAATAGGGGCTGCATAATTTTGCTCAATGTTTTTATTCCTCAGTTTCCCAGATGCAAATGGCTTCAATTATGGAAATAATGCAGGTTGGATATTATTCATATTCGTGCAGCTTTTGATTGTGCTGTGAAAACAACAGAGTACACAAGGAAATGAATAAATCTGCCTTCAACACAAGGCTTTGAAAGTATTAATTAAAAAGGTATATGGCCACATGCTGATTAGAGTAGATAAAGAGAAATATTGAATAACTACTTACTCTCTGAATTGGGCCCAAGGGTCCGATGAGAAAAATAGTATATGATAATTTAATTAAATTTTGCATCAAAACACATTTACACACGGGAGATGAATTAGTATTGCAGAATTTTCACTTTCTAACTTTCCAGTGCCTTCCTGGGAAATGCTGCCTCTCTTTTAGTGCAGTGATTCTTCTTTGGGACATCAGGTACTGGTCGGACACTTGGCATATTCACCTCACTGAAGTTCTTAGATTCAAGGCATTAATAGGATAAATAAATAAATATTCCAATCAGAATGCAAACAAACAAATATTGATAGCAGCACATTTGAAGGCACAGTTCAGGTGGATTCTGGAATATGGTAGAAGAAAGGGCAGAAATGGAGCTGGGATGTTCTAAAGGAGTCATCCAGATAAGCCTACAAATGCTTGAGCATTGATGGTCATTATTATACCCATATCTAAGATCCTCTGTAAAACAGCTGGCAGGGCCTAGTGAGTTTTTTATTTCTTGGACAGGTCTGGACTATTCACTGTTTTTTTCCACTCTTTTTCCCCGGGGAAATTTGGCTTCTTAAGTGCTGAAGCTGCATCTTTCCTGAGTGTAAGAGGAGCAGGGAAATGGCTCTGGTGTGTGCAGAATTGGGATACAAGTCCATGCAGGGATGAGTGAATGGAGTAACAGTCTGAGAGAGAAGGGGCCGTGTGCAGGCTGCTGTGGAGGAGGGGAAATTGTCCCTGTGCTGCAGCTGGGGACAAAACTATAACTGGCTGAAATAAGAATAGTTAGAATATTGACTAGGATGCCATGATCAATTCTTTCATTTCAGGTATTTCTGGGCTCTACAATAAATCTCCAAACCCCTGTTAGAATCACAGGGGTGCCACACTCATGACAGTATTTTGGTGCTTTCCAACTCCACTGTATAATGGACTTATAACTACAAAAAAGTAATTGTTTTTTTCCATTTCAACAGCACCTGAAGCATGTTATAAGTGCTGTTATATCCAGTTACTCCTGTAATTCAGATAAGTTAGAGATCCATAGCAAGTGTGATGTAACAGAGTAGTAGATCACCCCAAATCTGCTGTTATCATGGGGAAAATGGCAACAAATGGCAAATAAAACAAATTAGTGTAGCATTGTGCAGCAACACTAATTAATAATAACAAAAGCAGCGAGGCCCTTTGCTGCATGGGTGTGTTGATGGAGTCTGTGGACCACGTTTCTGCAGAGCTCTGATGCCCCTGGCACTCCCTGTGCCCTGGTGTCCCCCTGTCCCCAGCTCTGGGTGTGCAAATGAGGGCCAGCAGAGCCTTAACGATTCCTCTGCCTCAGGGCAGCACAGAGGGTGAGAGAAAGGACCTGTGAGTGTGAAAATGAAAAAAATACTCAGTGCCAGGGGCCTCCGTGGTGGGGGAGTTGGAGTCAGAGTTGTTTGCTTGTTTTCCCCTGGAGACTTCCACGTCCTTTGCTGCAGAAGTTCTGCAGCCATCCCAGTTTCATCTCCCAGCATTCCCACAGCTCAGTCGGTGGGAGGCTTTTTCCCAGCCATGATAAATTATTCTCTGTCAGAATCCAAATCTGCCTTTTCAAGTCTGATCATTTGTGATGAATTTATTCTGTTAACATGGGTTTGAATAGAAGCAATAGAGGATAATAAATTAACTTTGAGCGTATTAATGGCATCTCTAGACTATGGATGAATTAAGGAATAAATAGATGAAATAGGTTCAATAACAGGCTGGTGAACACTTAGTCAGCAATTGACTGGTAGCTTTTCATTTAGGTCCTTTTTATATCCTATGGTTAGTTAAAAACCAGAAAGATTTAAAGCAACCCTTTGGAACACAGACTGAGTACAAACTCCTCCTGCCATCCACAGGAACTGTAGGAAAGGTGGTCATGAAACACAGTTTGCTGAAGCTCAGGGAACATCAGCTTCAGAAATTCAGAAATTTTTGGACCCTCTGAAAAGAAATCTGTGTCAAATGTGATGACAGCTTCCTATATGGCATCTGCCAGAGCAGCACTTAACCCAGATTGAAAATATCCTCTCTGTAGAACTTCAGAAAAAATAAACATAAATTATAGGATTTTGTGGGTTTGCTCCTATAAACTAGAGATGAGGTTAGTTCAAGAACTTTAACTCCCAGCAAGAACTCCTGGGATTTATCTGGTTACCTTCAAGGGGTGTCTGCCCTGACCAGGATTTCAAAACAAGTTTGAAGCTTAGACTTTCAAAAGAGGTGGATGCTGAGCTTTGGTAACTTTGTAAGTGTTGGGGAGGATGAGATAGGGAAACCTTATAAATATGACTGCTTGGCAAAAGATTCTGAAAATATGAAACCTGTAAGTGAAATAGAAATGAAAGCTGGCTCTGAGATATGAGATACCGAGCTGTGAGTTACTGCACAGCCAAAAAACAATGGGCTGGCCAGCTGAAGGAGAATCCCTCTGCATGGAACAATGGCTTTAGCAGAGAAGAGGATGCTTCAGCAAACAGAGAAGTCCAAGGGTCAGAGAAACCCTGCCAGTGTGGCAGGGAAGGCAAAAGTAGTTTTAGAAAGTAGTTTTTAGGAGTTAAAATGTAACCCAGTATGGTAATGTAGTAGTTGTGATAGGTTGTGTGTAAATTCTATAAGGATTTCTGTCTTCTATTGATTGGATGTTGTACCATTGCCATATTCAGTATAGGAAGAGATAGAATATCATGGAACCAGACTTTTAGCTCTCTTAGACTCTTAGACTCTTACTCTCTTAGACTTATGCTCTCTCTCACTCTTACACACTTACACTCTCACTCTCTCTCACTCTCACAGTCTCTCTCTCTCTGGGGATGCTCTGAGCTGTGGCAGCTCCAGCAGAGCTCCTGCACCCACGGCCCTTGCAAATAAACTGCACCTTTCAGGAGCTGCCTTGAACTGCAGAAATCACCCGAGCTGACTGAGTCCTGTGGCACCTTTTTATTGTCTACATGTAAGAACCGAGTATTTCTTAAATCCTTGTCCTTAAAGCCTAAGGGAGTCTCTGTCCTATGCAACAGAAATGGCTGATTGAGACTTACCTACCAACAGAGGTGATCAGTTCCCTGACAAGTCTGAATGCTAGTTTTTAACCTTGTTAAATAATACATGTCAGGCTTTTATTAGCCTAGGCATATCCATGCCAAAGCTTATCAAACAGGAGTGAACATTACTTTTTTGCAGAGACAACTATGGTTCAATGTATAAAAATATGAATATAAGGAGGGCCGAGTAAAAAACTCGACACCTACTCTCTGAAATTTGAAGGTCAATAAATTTATATCTCTCCTCAGAATCCTTACATAGACACACATAGACAGTGTGTGGTTATAAGAAGGGGTTTATATAATTGAGTTTATAAAAGCAGAATTTAAAGATCAACCAAAGTTTTTATTTCCGTTTTAAAACATTTCCATGTTGAAGTAATGATGTTTCATTTCATGGGCAATGGGATAGTTTAGTGAAGTTTAACTAAATAGTCCCATAGTTTTATATTTATGTTCCAAGTAATTTCTTAGTTGTTTTCAAAAAAAAAAAAAAAAAATAGTAGTAGTAATATATTATGATTATTAATAATAATAATAACAACAACAACATTAACCACTACCCTGTTTTCAATCCTCATGATTGCAGCCACAAAACCTTTCCTGACAGCTCCTCTTGCAGTGAGCTGAAAAGATACTGTCAGCAGCTGCTCCCTCCCATTCTCTTGGCTGATGTTAAAATCTTCCAGAATAATCACAGCTATCACTGTTTCCTAACAATGTCTTTTTTAAATTATCCATGATACGAGAAAATGTTCTATAAAGAATTGTGTTAAATGCTGATCTGGACTAAATTATTCCTGTCATTTGTCAGTTGTCCAGGACCTGATAGAATCATCTGTTTTAAAGAAAACCCTACAAGTTTAGTAATGCTTCTCGCTAAAATTCCAGTATTTTTATATTTTAATTGAAAATTACTTAGGAGAACATGCATATGTATATATTTATAGGATATAAATACAAACCTCCTTGGTGCCAAAAAAACTTCTTAATAGTTGGAGAAGGCTCATGTGAGTGAGATGAGGAACTTCAATCAAACAGCAACACTTCAGGGCACAGCCTGGTAACAGGGGAGTGTTTAAAGAGCTGGTAACTGTGACAGTTTTGCCTCATAAGGACGCTGCCCAAATTTCTGCAGGTGCCAGCAGTGCCTATGAAGGCCCAATTAGGAAGCTGCAGCCACCTCAATCAGGGGTTTTGAACTCTCAGGTAAAGGATGGAGACTTTAGTCAGGAGTCTTTTTCCTGTTCAGGCGTGTGCTGGGAGCTCTGAGCTAATGTGCAAAGATTGCTCCAAATCACTCACAGCCACACTCCGATGCCTGACTGGAGCACAATGGAGTTTGGATTATGCTGGTTTAAATTATCACCCATTTGAAGTAATTTTCTTTATAAAACAAGATTAAAATGACTGTAATTCAAAACATTTTACCTCAAATTGATGTGAAAATTGTAGTGTTCATATTATTTCCATTTTTCAATTTGACAAAACATTTCACTCCACGTACAAGCTTTTCTGTGTTGTCACTATCTTAACAGTGAAAATATGAATTTTACTCTGTGCACTTTACTCTTTCCTGATGTGTCTTGTTTCTTAACAGTACTTATTTAAGTTTTTGAAAGTATGTCTCTCTGTAGATTGTTGTAGTACCTGGGGAAAATATAAACAGATTTAGGAGGTTTGCTTACCTCCTTGCTAACCCACACAATAACAGTTTATAACTTCATATTGTTAAATTTGTTCTCTGGTCTTCCTACATGCCTCGTGGTTAGATAAGTGCTGATGAATAAGCAAAGCAAAGAAGAAATTGAAGTTCTAGGTTGATGGACTTGAAACTCTGATTATTTACCTGAAACTTCCTTTCATTTGCTTTCATATTAATACCACAGTAGAAATTTCTCTGCATAAATTTTCCTCAAGGTTTCGTGTCTCTGAATAGAATAATAGAGGGAAAGAATAGTCTTTCTTCAGGAGTTTATTTCGTAGATGGAGTATTATCAGTAATTCTTTTTAAAAATCCAGCAAATTCTGAGCAACTTGAGTTCCCTATGAAAAAGGATATTTGTGTCATCTAATACAGAGTTCTTCTTGCAGAGTTCTTGAGGAAGCAAAGTACAGAAAAACACTGGAAAATTAAGTGACTTGCAGAAGTCCCTGTCTACTGCCAGTGAGATTTACAGCTGCAAAGCTCCTGGCCTAAAAATACAATTGCACTTATTTTTAAGTCATACTGTGTTCTACCATAAGTGCAACAGAATGCCAAACCTTATCACTTAAAGTAATAGCAAGGCACATGTCAGCTATCAGACCCTCAAACTCAGCGAAAGAGCTGCTTTTGTGTGCTCAATCTGCAGAGGATAATTCATTCCTTACTAGGGGGTATGATTTCAAGAGCTGAAAGCTTTAACTAGTACATATGTATAGGGTAGATTTAAAGTGATTATGGAAATGTCACCACAGGACAATGCATTATTAGTAGGCTCTCATATGTTGTATGCTGTCCCCTTATGTTTGCTGATAATTAAAAAGCAGATTGGGATGTCATGGTGAGAATGAGTGCAAAATGTCCCTTTTATCATTTGCAATAAATATGAAATAGTGGTCTTGCTGTATCCTTCAGTGATTGTTCTATTTGTGTTGGTGACAAATGACATCTTTCTCCTTGTAATGTGCCTGCAGGGTTAAATGACTTTATTATTATTAATGAGTCATTGCTCCAGCTGCCCAGAAATACAGGGAGAAGGAAACATAAGAGATTTAGACCTAAGTAATTACAAATGTAATTATTACCTTTCAAATTTCATTTTTACAGCAATCACAAGGTTGTTAATCAAACATGGCCCTCTCTGTGTAGTCACACTTTTTGGAGCCTTTGTCAAAGGGATGAGCAGCTCCGTGGTTCCACTGAGGGTAGTCGGTGGCAGATTGACAAAGTGGTCTTGACAGAAAACTGCTGTGAAAAATTGGATGGAAGCTGTTGTGAGGCATCGAGGGGGCTGTGGTTGAGAGGGTTTTCCAAGAGAAAAACCCTCCTGAGCTGCAGCCATATGGAGGAGAGTGTCCTCTGGGGGGATGGGGGAGCAGGGGCAGTCCCGCTGTCCTGTGGGCAGTGAAATGCTGAGGTTTTACTCCTCCAGCCTGTCCTCCCTCCCTCAAGGCTGTAGGGTGTCTTTAAGGGACCTAAAAATCACAACAGAGCCAGCAAACTGCTGGGCACTTCAGGGGAATTGAAAACTGTGGCCTCTTACCCTGAAATGTTTGTCTTAATTACTCATAATTATGAATTTTCAAGTTTTTAGGAGGAGTGCAAGGTTTTG
>JACBWW010001950.1:0-10918 GCA_020086605.1 Lanius collurio | reverse complement strand
TTTTAACTTGCCAGGGCAAAATCTAATGTAGGTTTTGCCCTTGCAAGGCATACAAAAAAAAGTTTCAGCTCAAAACATGCTGTAAGTTTTTTATTTTAAGAAGGCTCCTGCCTTGCACCAGGAAAACCACCACTGGGGCTTTAGGGGAGCTAGGCAATGCAGTCCCTGCCTCCCACACAACGATCGGTCCTCCAAAGCAACCAATTCCCCAAAGAACAGTCTCCTGGCTTCTTGGGGGTCCTGCCACAAGGGGAAAGAAAATAATCCTCAAGCCTACTACTGAAAGGGTATCAGCCTCTCTGGAGTGATTCAAACCAATTATTTATTTCTGATCAGAGCCTCTGAAGTGGCAATGCCTTTCCCGATAGTGGTACTCACACTACTCTCTCATATTTAAACTCTGCAGAACAGGTCAGACAGAGGGGTTTTAATATTCCAGCCATGCCAGTTTTGCCACAACGTTTCAGTATTGCAGCTATGCTCAGAATGAGCTAGTCTAGGCCCTCCTGACTATTTTTCCAGGTTCTTAGCACTGACATGGAGATAATTACAAGTTTTCTTCTCTCCAGATCCTTTTGTCTCAACTAATTTTGTTCGTAACATCTTAATTTTGCACTAAATGAAAACTGATTTTTTCCCTGTTTCACCCTTGCTTCCTGTGCAAGTTTAACACCCTCCAGTTTATTTCTTTCCTAAGCTGTAAAAATTTGCTTCCTGATAAGAGTCAGAGGCCAAAGTCACCATGCTCTTCCCTGTGGTAACTTGTGACCACAGCATGAAATGCCCTCTGAAGACTAACCTTCTCTTTTGTAATAAGCAATTGCCAGATGTTTCTTACATAAATTGCTGAAACATATATTTAGAGATTCTTCTCGACATCCAGAGCACCTCCTCAGTAGCTGTCCTCGAGAACAAAAGGGAAATCACCAGCCTCATGAATTTATGTAGCTTTGAGCTGCGTAAAAGACTTTTCAGATATTTACACCCACAAGAGCTCAGACACAAATTTGCCAGGACTAGACTCAACATTCCTGAAAACATTCAAGGTCAGGTTTGACTGGGCTGTGAGCGACCTGGTCTGCCTGAAAATGTTCCTGCTCATCTCAGGGGATTGGATTAGATGGCCTTTGAAGGTCCACTCCAACCCAAACTACTCTATGATTTTATTATTTCATTTTTATTCTAGGTTAACAAAGGCAAAATGGAGAGTTCTCCCAGAATCATCTTCCCTTAGAAGGACATTTTCCAGACTCCATGAAACTAACTCCTGTATTGGGCACCCTGAATCATTATATATTTGAGACCAGACTATTTCTTTTGAACTTATGTCTGATCTTTCATCAGAGTAAGATTTCTCTTAAATGTCAATCCAAGGTTCAAAAGGAATCTGACCTTTTCCAAATATAGAAAATGTTTAGATCTAGAAAACTGAAAACTGTTCCGTAAGTAATTTGCTACAAAGAAATCTAACAAAGTTAGGGAGTCCTGGGTGATGCTGCCTCCTCATTAGCACTTCCCTTCAGATCTCCACCATGAAGCCACCCTACAGCTGGGCAAAGGTCACTGAAGTGGCTCTGCAAAGCACAACTTCAAAACACTTGTATGTAAACGAGTCTTGTTCTTGACCTGCAAAAAAGGCAAAAGCAAAAATTCAGCTCTGATAACGAATGTTGAAGTAGAAGACAAATAGGGTATAGGGTGGCCAGCATTTTGCCACGGGATCTGCCCCAACCAGAGACACAGAATGGCCCTCATTCT
The DNA here is from genome assembly GCA_020086605.1 of Lanius collurio. Classification (NCBI taxonomy): domain Eukaryota; kingdom Metazoa; phylum Chordata; class Aves; order Passeriformes; family Laniidae; genus Lanius; species Lanius collurio. The sequence continues at coordinate 9,160 of JACBWW010001950.1, read as the reverse complement.
TATTCCAGCACTAACTGTGCTGAGATCAAAGCAGTGGACCTTAACGAGCATATTGAGGAGCTTCAATTTCCCATATCTCACCAGATCTGTGTTTCTATGAAATTTGACAAGAAAAATTCAGAATTTGATATAAACACGTGATAGACAAATGTCTCAAGGTCCTATGGGGCAACTGGCAGGTTTCACCAATCCCAGAGAGAGAATAGGGACCCCCAGATACCTCTCTCCCCTCATATCACACAAAGACTATAGGTCCTCAAAGCTGCTGCAAGCTTTGTAGCTCTGTTCAAACAGATGTATTGTCCAACAGAGCCTTATGCAAACTGAAAAACTGGAAAATGCTGGCTTCTTCCTTGAAGCTTGATTTACCTCACTTGCAGGAAGAGACCTGTCCAAGGCAATCACATCTCAACACAGAAATAAAACGTAGCCCCACTATCACATTGACAAGGAAAAAAATACAGCAAATACCCTGGCTAAGTGTATACTGTACACTCTGACAGTGACCCTTCAGTGTCTAAATCTGCCCAAACTGACATCCTGAATTTGTAAAAAAACTTAGCAGTGTATTCCAGTCATCTTGTTTCTTTTCAATTGTTGGGGTTTGGGGAGTTCCCTTTCTCTTGAGAAATCCTTGAGGAATTTTCTCCCATATATGTTACCAAGGCAACAAATTGCTGAGTACTTGGGAGAAACAAAAGAACTGGCCACGGAGGGGAGGAGCCCATTTTGGGGTACTGTCTTCACCTGGGTGTGGCAAGACAATCTCTGCTCAGCTGGGGACAGGGACAGAGGCTGCCATTCTCATCAGCACTGCAGGTTTCCTGCTGTTTTTCCTTCCTGCTGGAGAAACCCCAGGATCAAGCCTGTCTTTCCCTGCCTCGCTAGGAGCTGAGCTGCAGACCCTGCTGCCTCAGCCTTCGCTGCTCTGCAGCCCTGCCCGTCCTGCCTGCCGAGACCTCCGGGGATTCCTACCACAGCTCCGCAGCTCGATACATCTCGCCTGCCACCCAGAATTTGTGCTCCTACTGCGGCCCCAGCCTGCCTGGCCAGGAGAGCCCAGACAGACCCCAGGATCAGCTGCCCAGGGAGGTTTGGGAAGCCTTTCTTCCATCCCTTCCCGGATCCCAGGCAGCCATCACTGCGTGCTCCCCGAGCTCGCTCCGGAGCGCCCCCTGCAGCCGCGGGGGAACCATCGCACCTGCCCTGCTCACCGGGAGCCGCCAGCGCCCCTGCCGGCTGTGACTGGAACTGCACCCGAGGGGAAAGGGCCTGACAGCCGAGAGAGGCTGCACTGGGTTTGTGCTTGTTTGCTGTCACCACTGTAGTTATTGTTGTTTGTTTGCCTGTTTATATATATATGATAGTAAAGAACTCTTATACCTTTTCCCATATCTTTGCCTGAAAGCTCCTTAATTTCAAAATTATCATAATTTGGAGGGAAGGAGGTTGCATTTTTCATTTCAAGGGAGACTCCTGCCTGTCTTGACACCTGTCTTTCAAACCAAGACAACAGATTAATAGCCATATGCACTATGTAGGAATAAATATATTCTGGGATATGTGAAACAGCTCAGGGCTGATGGGTTTAGTTAAAATGGGCAGAGAATAAAGAATTTTGTGAATGGTATCCTGACAAATTTCTCTCTTTTGGGTTTTTCTGTATTATTCTTTACTGTCATAAAAGCTATCAGAATCAACTTGAAACTTGGATGAAATAAAAAAGAGTATAACCTGCTTTCATTAACTTCAGCAGGGGAAAATTGCATTTCAGTGTAATTTTAGCTACAGCATGGAACTGCTGTGGAGTGGGCTGCCTAGAGCGAAGGAGCAAGTTCCTGAATCTGTTGAAGGCAGAGACTATTAAACATGTTACGTAAGACATAATTTTTAAAAATTAGAAAATTAATAACACCCCTGCCCCCCCAAACTAAATCTGAATCTGAATCTGATTGAGAAACCACCAAGTAATTATGAATAAATAATAGACTTGAATGCATATGCTAAGGCCAAATATAATTTCAAATGCCTTAGATTTAATAAAACATGATAAATTTTTTCCATAGTATGGCATCCTTGATTTGTATTTTTCAGATTTCTAAATAGAAGTAATGTTTGTGTGACTTCTAGTGCATTTTAACAACTTTTCTCTGCAAGTACTGTATCTAAAATGTGAGGTATTTTGATTGTCATAAACGTGAAATTATAATTGTTCCTTTTATTATCTTTGATTAAATGGTAAAAGGTTCAAATGCATTTTCATTCCAATCACCACATTGATTGTAGTTGCCTTTGTTACTTCAGGATGAAATGAAAGTATTATGAAACCCTCTATCCACCCAGCACAGTATTAAATCTATCCGAAAGAATCATGTATTCATGTTGTTTCTATGTGTCATTGATCTAACTGTGGCTGCTGAGAAGCAGGCAGTGGCCTAAGATTTAAAGCTTGATTAATTCTTCTTCTTTTCATGGTGAACAAATGCCACTGAAAAATCAAGTGAACACAAAATAACCAGACAACGGTTAGGTTTGAATTTTGTTGTTATTCTGATTATTAAACCGTCAAGTTGCTTACTAAAAATCCCTTTTCAGTCTAATCTGGAACTAGTGGGTTTTGAAATGATTCCTACACAGATGAGTCTCTTGGAACTGTCTCACCTTTGTGCAATAAAGATGCCAGTAATGTGAAACGAGCTCCTCCAAATCCCACAGCTTCTTAGAAGCTCTCTGACAAAGAATATTAAATCTTTTAAATTGTTTAATTTTATTTTGTTTGGCCTGATTGCTTCTGCTTCTGTATGATAAGGATCTGGCATACAGTGCATAAAGCAACAGTTGAAGCCATCACAGGAAGTTTATTGCTGACTTTCTGCACTGAAGGAAACCTCAGTGTTATCCTTGGAGAAGCCATTAATGAAGCACCTTGTGTAGTTAAATCCTGTTATTCTTTATTCACCTTGAAATCTGAAGAAAGAAGAAAAAGCATGAGTTGCAAGATGAGTATCAGTTCATGTTTTGTAATCATTGCCTCTTTGGTAACAGCTCATAAAGACAGAGGAGCCAGAAGAAAGCAGATGACTTTGGAAATGCTGGCATCTAATTCACGACAACGTTACTATATCCAGGAAGCTTGTCTTTGAAAAAAACAGTGATATGGCGAATAAAAGAGGTCTAGGTGCTTATTAATTTCAATTCAGAATATGTACTTCCTGCCATTACAGGAACATGCATATAATTCTAATAAAAAGAGACATTGAAGTATGACATGAAATGTAACTGCCTGGTTTTATTCTAAGTATCTGTGGTTTTATTTTCCTGTCAGCTTACAAATACTCTTTACTGATCCTTATTCTCAAACCCTTCCAGAAGTCATCAGCTTTGCATTTTAGGAATGGTGTAATATTTCAGATTCTTCTGAAGTATTCTGTTTGCAGTTCACTCACCTGTCAATCTTTGGTCATTTGACTGGCAAATGTCAAGATGCACATTTGAGGAAAGTGGTGTTTTCTTTTAGCACTTTTAAAAAGTAGAATTATTCTCTGCATGCTGCAAAGGAACAGTGCAGACCATGATTCTCCTGCTTACAGAGGCAGGGGAATTATATTTAATGAGCAGTCCCATGCAGCCTAAATAATATTCTTTGGTCCAACTTCAAGGTCTTCATGGCTTATTAGAAATGTTTTTCTCCTTTAGTGGGTTTTCTTCCAACTCCTCTTAGATATGTTGGGAATTTTTGCCCTTGATTGTAGTTTCACACTTGTGTGTCAGTCCTTGGGCTCAGCTGCTCTCCTGCTACAACACTCACTGTAATAATTTTAGCCAAATGTGGAAGGTGAAAGATTTTATTGCATTCATCGAAACTCATTTGTTCTAGAGCCACTGCACACAAGCTGAAAGGTCACAGAGTGTGCAGTGAACCTCCCTGCAGTAGCAGGCAGGAGATGAACGTGTTTTTACGAGCAGGATTAGTTCACAGTAATTGCAGTCTGCTGTTCTTTTTCATGTGTAAGTGTATGGAAAATCATGCTCTGAAAAGCCAGTGTCCATAAAGGAGACAGAGAAGTCCTGCAACTTTATTTGAATAAAGGGAGAGAGTCCACTGGGGCACACACCTGCAGGGTTTCCTCTCTTGAGGTTTCAGAGTGCGCAGCCTCCTTTTATCCTGAACTCCTGGCCACGTGTTGCCCTCTTGCTTTCCCCATCCCCTGAGGTACCAGGAAGGTACAGCCTTCCCGAACTGCTTATCACATACGCTGCCTTGAACCTGTCATTTCCCTCCAAGTCCAGAAACTCAGGCTTGTGTGGACCCATTTGTCTGTTTCAGGAGTCAAACTGTCTGGGTTCTCTAACAAACCTGTGGCTTGAAGTTGGTAGAGACACTATGACCAAAAGATGTTGACCCCTGTACCCTCACCCATGGTTTGTAAAGACATTAGCACACATCTTTGTTATCGTAAGTAAATGCTAGGTCATTGGGTCATAGGAAATGGAAGTAAATTTACTTCCATTTGCTACAGCTATAAAAAAACTAAATAATGGTTAAAAGATCTGATAATCTGGAGTGCCTCTATGTGAAAACTGACATGGATTTTACCGAATGCTGTCTTTGGGCATATATAAAATAAGAAGATTCTGAAGCCAAATATTTAGCCAACTTCTGTGTTTAGAAGCATTTGAAATTTTGGATCTTATAAAAAACTCACACATTTGCTTCTAGGATGCTTTAGAAAGAAGTCCAGCAAAATTTCTCAGGGGCAATTCCTGCTCTTCTTGGGTTTTAATTTTTTTCTAGCCTGGCTCTTATAGCTTTTCTTGATGGAATATCTTGATATTTTCCTTGTCAAGTTTACAAAACCAGGGAATGAGCAGCTTGTAGCCATTTACTGTTATAAACATGATTAGAAAAATTGGCTTTCGTAATAAGTTAATAATGTTGATGTTACTGTTAGAGCTGTTATAGTTGTTAAAGGTTAGACTTATTATGAATGGTAATGACACTGTTCTATTGTTATAATTGTTATGTTCCCCTTTGGCGGCTGGGTGGTGAGCTAAAGGCCCTTGCCAAGGACAGGAGGGGGAGGTGTTAACCCCGAGGGCCTATTCAGCATAAAGGGAGAACCAGACAACAACCATTGGATTGTTCACCAGCCAATGAGAAAACCCTAAGAACAATGAGCTAATGAGAATGCAATGACAGGGCAGGATTGGAGAAGACAATGACCCAATAAGGACATAGAAAGAAGGTGGGGCTAAGGAGCTATAAAAGCTGTATGCCAGAAGCTGACAGGGTCTTCTGTCTACTCCTGGTTAGTAGGAGAGTACCCAGTGCTGAGTTTCTCTGTGTTGCTGGTTGATTTTACTACCATTTGTCCCCTATTGTTTAGTTAATAAAACCTGTTAAAACATTACAAGAGTGAGTCCATTTCTCACATTTATCAAAAGATGTATTTCTGACTGCAGTAACTTGCAGTTGAAATGTTATGAATAGGGGTCATTAGCGTTGGAATACACATGCTTACTATCCTGTGGCTGCTTGGAGGCTTGCAGAAAAATGAGCTTTTCAGCATAGTTATTTTAATGTGACTGGGTGGATCACAAATACCAATCCTTGGAAGAATCAGTGGCTTTCTACCATTTCCCAGCTGTTCGGCACAGCAAGGAGGGACAAACCATTGTCACTTAAGAACTTCTGGAATATCTGTATGTCCATGATCAGTACTTGCCAAGTGAACTTCTATAAAGATCTTTTTTCTTGTATTTAACTTAGCATTTTTATACCTGAACAAATCTGCATTTCATTGGTGCTGATACACCACTCTTTTCTGCTTGAAATCTACTGCTGATATCACCTGCTTTATCCAGAAAATCGAATGAGGAAGATGGAATAATTTTAATGAGATTTTGCTGGGGAATAATGGATATTTTGTAAACAGATCCATGTAATTAGTCTGCAACAGCTAATAAACATGTAATAAACTTTACTTTTTTATACTCAGTTTACATGCATTAATGTTTTTGAAGTGCTAGACAGGAATTGGCAGTTTGGGAAAGATTACTAGTCCCCCTTCTACCTGCATGTAAGGGTATATTTTGTGATTATTCTGTCACATTTCTCCATCTTCCTTCCTCCTTCCTCATTCCCTCAATTAATAGCCTGTGGTTTATTTTAATTTCAGAAGCTTTTCTTCTGGCTTGTTTAGTATTATTTTACTCTTCAGAAACCTGAAGCTAGGTGCACCATATCAGCTGTTGATTTAGGCAATGTGACAAGGGAATGGCCACAGTACTAATATTTTACCCTCCTAATATGCTTTTTCCCAAACACTGCCTAAAGATTGTATTTATCTTTTGTGTTGATACAATTGAAGGAAAGGAAAAGAGCGAACAAAATGTAAGCAGCTCCTGGGCAAGCGCTCTTACTCCATTATTAAATCAAACAAACCAACCTCAGAAATTGCAGTTGCAGAGCATGATGTGGTTTTTGAGGAGTAATGGGGGTTATTTGAGCCAGACAAGGATTTACCTGAGCCTCAGATGGTTTAATCCTGGTTTCTGCAAGTGTCTCCCTAGGACTGAGGATTACATATCAAGACAGGTGTGCATCTTTTTTCTTGCTTTACTTCTGTGCCCCCACATGCTCTGTAATCACACGAACACCAGCTGTTTTCTATGTGAATATGTCTTATGGCCCATGCTGAAAATTGACTTTTCTGAACAATTTGTTTTTAAACATTGCATTATTTGTTGGTTTTGTCAGGAAACTCCACAAACCCAAGAGGTTTATTTCCAAAAATGCAACAGAGGAGTCCTGCATCATTATTCGAATAAAGGGAGAGAGTGCACTGGGACCTATGTCTTCAGAGTTTTCTCTCTAGAGGTTTCGGAGTGCACAGCTTCCTTTTATCCTGAACTCCTGGCTGCGTTGTGCCCTCTTCCTTTTCCCATCGGCTGAGGTCCTAGGGAGGTAGAGCGTTCCCAAACTGCCTACCACATATTCCCCCCTTGAACCTACTGTATTACCCCAAAGTCCAGAAGTTCAGGCTTGTGTGTACCCTTGTGTATTTACAGAGCCAAGTTGTCTGGGCTCTGCAACAAACCTGCTGCCCAAAGTTAGTAGAGACATTAAGAAACATTTCAAAGACATTAACACCCATACCTTCACGCATGGAATTGTTTGTAAAGACAGTGGCACATATCTTTCCTATCAATTTAAAAACAAATCACTAATATTTTTAAACATCCTATACTGTCAGCTTCTTGATGTGACAGAGAGCTCCACCAAGGCACACCTTTCAGTTCAGTAGCTTTGTTACAACTCGAACGTTTAGAATCCTCTTCCTCGGCCTCTTCCAAAGTCTGAGGAGCATTTGGGATCCCACTCCTGTCCTGTGAGTCCCTCGCGTTACAAACCGAGAGGAACCAATTTAATTTTTATTTATGCCTCAATATTATCTGAATTTTAATTACTATAGGGGCTGTACAAGTGCTAGGAGCCTTGAGGCAAGCACGTTGTCCTTTAACTCTGCTTTCATCTTGGAGTTTTAAATTGCTGGAACCCAGGAATTGGTAGCTATATGTGTTTTTCTCTATTTGTGCTGTCTTTCTGTTTTTCTCTCCTGTAAGGTGATAATGGAAATTGTGAGAAACTGAGGGGTCACAATCTTGATAGTTTAAAGAGTTTATAAAATGCCAAACCAATTAGCTGAAGCAGACACAACTGAAAACCACTGTGTTGGTCTGCCTAGGACAAAACAAAGCGCAGCACTGGGTGCATAGCTGTGAACAGATGTAGCCAGAGGCACAACTGCAGTCCGAGGGTGATACATTTTATACCTCCAAAACCCTGCCCTTAAACTGCCCATTTTTTCACCCACCAAAACCTTTGGGATTGGCTCGTTGATGTCTTGGGTATCTTGATTGGCTCATTTTCGTTGGATCACTATTTAGGATATTCCTGTTGTTTTAGTGTTCATCCAGTGCTGTTCCTTGTTTTATCCCTTTATGTTAACTTCTTATTGAATGCCCGCCCCTTATATTACTTCATCAGTTTCCAGAAAGTTCTACATTCATTCCTATGTGATAAAATATCAACTTATTTTTGACAATTGAACAATTAAGCATTGAACCCTCAAACCTGTTAGCATGGAACAAATAAAGATTAACTATAACAATCAAGTCGACTAATAATTTCAAACAGCCTGTCACAATTATAGTCAATTCATACCCTCCTGATGATCAACTCTTTATTGAGTGTGAAAGCCATCTCTCTAAAATTCATTTATAACAGAAATGAATTCAGTTGTCTAATCTTGGATACAATTTGTCTTTAAGAGAATAAAAATAATGATGCAAAACTCCTTCTGCAGGTCACTTGGGCTGGTTTTTTTTAAACATAGTTACTGGAAGTATTAACTGAGATTGGACACAGCTTAAGAAGTGTATGATTGAAAACCAATACAGATATGTTGATATCAGTACACATAACCAGCGAAATTACTGAGGGATAAAGCAGAACGCCAGAGGGGTTTTAACCCCTATTTGGTCCAATGCCCAATTACTGTAACACAAAGTTAGTCCTTGTTGTGGGAATGTTTTTTTATCCCATGCCATTTTTGGTTTTGTTTTGTGTCTGGGGTAGTCACTGCCCCCTCCCTTCCCCCCCCCCTCCCCGGCTCTGGGAGTATTGTGATGGCTGAGACCCAGTCAGGATTTCCTGCGAGAGTTACAGGGAGGGACGGTGCTCTCTTCTGGTGGGATGATCAGCTCAAGGGCCATGCAGCATGCTGTCTCTGACCAGAGATACTGTTGCCTTGTGGTTTTTGCCTGTCTTTTTGTTCTTTTCTTTGGACACTGTGACTGGGCTGACTGGCTTGCTTCTTTACTTCCCTGCTGCTTGGGAGGCAAAGCCAGTGCGTACCATGCTGGGACCCGGGACTGGGAGCACCCCATTGCATGCCAGGGGCCACCCCCTCTTCACAGCCTGACCCAGGGACCAGCCATCGCCGGTGAGCTACCCAGGGGAGTGATTCCCCACTCAGCCCTGCTGTTCTCTGCTGCTGCTTCAGGGCTTCTTGTGCCACTGCAGCCCAACACCCAGACATCCTGCGGCTTTGGGCATGGCCTCAAAGTTTCTGCTGCATTTTGCTTGCCACTCTCA